>NW_012193138.1:2103215-2134205 GCF_000504015.1 Erythranthe guttata
TATGACCGCGCCGCGGTGCTGAGTGTCAATTAATTTTGGTGCTTGTTGATAAACATGGTTGATTTCATGATTTAGGTTTTTTTTTCTTAATTTTTTTTTTTTTGTGATTTTTTTCTAATTGTATATGATTTTTTATCACGCAATCATCCATATCAAATAACCCCAGCTTCAATTTCATTGTCCCTGATTTATGATTGATTTAAAAACTGCTTGTGCTGGATATTTTTTTGAAGGTTCCAGAAATGGATGAGGGGAAGAAGGCAGAGAGTCATATGGCATCAGCTGCGGCATTTGTAGAAGGGGGAATTCAGGATGCCTGTGAAGATTCTTGTAGCATATGCCTTGAGGGTTTTTGCGATAGCGATCCTTCCACGGTGAATTTTCGTTTCAATTTACTCTTTTTCATTTATCAAATTAATCGGTGTTCTGCGAAAAAAAACACTTTTTTTCATATTAGTAAAATCTTTTGAATAACCTAATGTAGGTCACAAGCTGCAAGCATGAGTACCACCTTCAATGCATTCTCGAATGGTACGTGTCTCTGCATTTTAATCAAATAATCGGGTTTTGCTGATGTCCTATTTTGTGTACTCATTTTTTGTTTACCCAATTATAGTTTTATTGTTGGTTTCGTTTTACAGAAATGAAAGAGAGAATATTTTTGATTTTGTATTTTCTTTGTATTTAGGTAAAATATATACTGGATACTTTCGGTCGTTAAATTCAAACGGTCTTAATTAATCTCAACCTGGCATTGCTCAAAATTCATATCCATTGAACTGCTGTTGCTTCTATTTAAGTTGTCTGTTTGCATCCTAAACTCTGTGGTAATATTACCTGAAATTATTCGAAAATGTATGTAAAGTTCTTGCTGTTAATTGCAAGTCAGAAATGTTTGAAAGTTGGATCATGTTATCTTCTACGAGTTAGTGTAGTTACTGGTGAGTCCAAGAGTTAGAAAAAAACTATTTCAATTATACGCTATATTCTTTTGAGTAAAAAATAAAACGGGGGTTGAACAGAAACTTGTAATACAATGCACGAGACAGGTGCCAAAGAAGCTCCAGTTGTCCGATGTGCTTGCGAGATATCAGTCTGAAAGACCCTACAAGGTTTGTCTTGGATGTTTATCTCTCCTTGTTCAATTACTCTGTTTCTTACTTTCTTTTATCCATGGTCACATAATTTATTCTTTTCGTGATTATTGCAGTCAAGAATTGCTCGAGGCAGTAGAAAGGGAGAGAAATTTCCGGTTCACTCCAAGGAACTCTACTATATTCCGCCACCCCACCCTCGGAGATTTCGAATTGCAGCATGTCTGTTACCAATCTTTTTCATCTAGTCAATTTTTTTCAGTTCCGTTTTATTCCCTGGTGGTGTTTAATGACTCCCTCTCCTCAATGCAGTTACCTGTGGGAGTGAATGATGCTGAACTTGAGGACCGGATTATCCAACACCTGGCTGCTGCCGCTGCAATGGGGCGGACTCGTGGCGGAGTTGCTCGTAGGGAAGGCTCAAGAACTCGTTCCTCTGCTCATCCACGCCGCCATCCTTACGGATCTTCAACTGGCGGCAGAGAAGAAATCGAACCAGCTGCAGCATCTGAAAATAATCCAAGATTTCAGCTTTCGTCTTTGAACGATGAAACCACTCAACACATGGCACCACCTTTCCAGAACAATCAAATTTCAGCTTCTTCATCTAGGTAGTTGTAGTTCTCAAGCCTTTTATACAGTCCTCTAAAAATGGTGTATATATATATATATATATAACAATGAACTTTTGTTCGATTTTCAGAAACTATGTGAATCAGTCTTCCTTGCCAAATCAAGACAGAGCAGGGCCTTCCGAATTTCAGTCATGGAAATCCCGAATCAATTCTATGTCGATGAAGTACGAGTTTTGCTTATATGCGTTTATCATTATTTTCCCTATTCAATTGGCTGCATTTCGAATTTCGATATGAATGTTTGTTGTGGTTTAATTTTTCATAAGATACAAAGAGTCGATCTCGAAGAGCACAAAAGAATTGAAGGAGAAGCTGTTTTCTCGAAACTCTTCCATGGCGGATATTGGTTCAGAAGTCAGGAGAGAGGTAAATGCCGGAATCGCCACCGTCTCTCGTATGATGGAACGCCTCGAAACTAGAGATAACAATAACAATAACAATAGAGATGCTTCAGTGACTGAACGAAGCAACAGCAATCAGCACACTCCGAATGATTCTGCTTCTTTGTCGGCAAGTTCGATTCCGAGCTAACTTTTTTAATGAAATATATTTAAGAAACGGGAATCCTTCCTCAGCATTTCATATTTGAAGGTGAGTTACATGAGTTGTTCTTTAATATATAAACTTTATTTATTTACATATAAGAAGTATAAAATATTATATTATTGAGATTGGGAGTTTGAATTTTTCAGGTAGATGTTTATCTTCTGCAAATATGACATGCTGAGGATGAGAATGTTACACACTGCTTCACCTATTGACAGAGCTTTTATTTGTTCTTTTATCCCAATAAGCGGACTTTTACTGGAAGAACAATTTAAAATATATTATATATTTATTATATTAGCTTGTAAACGCCAACATGGATTTTAACGGTTACTGCACTGACACGTCAGATGGTAGAAGTTGACATGGATTATAATGCTTTCTTTTATATTTATAAAAAAAATGCATGAAAACTGATTTTTTTTGGGGGGTTTTTTGAAACTAAAAATCTATTAAATACTATTCAGATTTTTTATTTTTATTTGGAAAGAAAATTAGTTAATTTTGGTTAGGTGGGATGTGCGGTTGGTATAACATCTATAGTTTTTCTTTTATATTGTATATAATGGTGTTCATTACTTAGAAATAATTAAATTGGTGTATGTGTTTTTATTTATGTGGATGGATGACTAATAATATATTAAATAAATACACGATGCAACACAATATAATTGAGTTGACCAACAAACGAAATCGTCATCTCACTAAAATAAAAATATCGATTAAAATTTAAATTTCGCGGGTGTCTTAACTCTTAACATATGAGACAAAATAATTATTTGTTTATTTTCTTGATTTGTTTTTTATACGGTTTTATTCTGCGCTCATGAAAAATACAAAATAATTATAACCGTGTAAATACTAAAAATAATTAAATTATACTTGTTGTGAAATGACTATGCAAAAGACAAATCTTAATATGCAAATGTAGTTAGCCTACTGTAGTTTGCATCTCTTGTATAATTTGCATATTATTATATAAGAGTGTAAGTAGTTCACCTATATTGTAAGATGCGGGTTCTTACGATTGGAAAAAAAAGTTAATCAAGAATTCGATGGATTTCTTCTTTAGCAACAAACTTTATTGGGAAATGATAACTTTAAAATTTGCTGATTTTCTATTTGAAGGGATGAATTTTGGGTAATTGAAATCTATCACTTAGTTGAATAATTGGATTAATAAAGGCGATGGGATGGGGAATAATTTTGATGGGCCATGATATTGAATGAGGATTATTTGTACTAATATTTGGCACCGACAGTCAAAATTGCTCTACTTTCTTGAAATTATGTTCATGCAAATTTAAAACACTAATTTAATGCGTTTATATTCACAAGGTCTAGGATTTTCTCAAATAATAAAAATTATTATTATTATAATAAGGTCTAGGAGTGCTTTTGTATGATCAATAATTTCCCACTTTTTAGTTCCCACTCTTGAATGATAATGTAAAAAATCAAAATCCTTTCATGTAACAAATTTCAAGAAATCGATATATAATTTATTCTACGCTCAATCGATGTTAGTTATAACCAATAAGTATTGGTAAATAATAAGTAGGGGAATGACATATTGCAAATCCTGAACCTATGCTGTAATAGTAGATGCTAGATATCATCTGTCCTAACGAGAATTGGTTCGTACGTAACAAATTGCTATAGTATATACAAGAAAAAAGCTACACCCGCTTTAAAAGTCGACCCTTTATGCATTATTCGATGATTAGAAAAAATATATAAATTCATGACATTATTTGATGATGATTATCATTATCTAGATTAATGACTTAACACCCACTTATTAACTATTGGAACCACCAATCAATTCTCAGAAATAAAAATTAAATTAAGGTCGCTTTAATTATAATTAGTACATTGCATTTGCATGGACCATTCAACAAGCCAAAATTAGTTTTTATTATTAATTAGATACGAACAAGTCGTGACGACTAATAAATAAAACAATATGAAAAAAATTGTAAAATATGACAAAAGATCCTCCATTTGGAGAACTGTCCCTATTAAGGTTTAATTGTGACACCAACCATCTACACACAAACTTCCATTTTTTTAAAAAGAAAAATATTTATTTTTTTACAATATATATATATAAAAAATATATAATAATTTATTGACCTTGATATATTAATGCATAAATACTTAATTATATTTAAATAAAAAATGATTAGGGTTACTAACAAAATGTTAAATTAAAAAATAACAATCAATAAATATATGTTGGGCTTTTTTTTTTTTTTTTTTGAATTTTCTTTTGATAGATGTGTTTGGGCTTTCTTTTTTACATCAGTAAAACTTAGCGTAGAAACGGTGATAACTATTTATTGTTAGACAAGTGACAGCTCCGCTGCCGGGTCTGCTGAGGTCATACGCTGGACTCGGCTTCCCTTTCATGAGCCGATTCGTTTAATCAGCTTACCGGCTTAGCTTAGCCGATATAGTGACCGAGGAGCTATAATCTAATGTGGCAGGTGTTTGGTAGCTTGGCAATTTGTCCTTATTCAATTCGTCACACCTGCATCACTCCCTTGTTAATTAGGGCACTTTCAGGTTACTGTCAAAAGTTGACTCTTTTGCATGATATTGCTAATTCGTAAAATTAGCTGTTTTTTCTACTATTTTTTAAGTCACACTCTTTGCATGATTTATCTAATTTGCATCTTTACATTTATTTATTTATTTATAATACATTGTTATTTGGTCAATAGAACGAGCTTATATAGAAATAAAAAATAAATAATAAAGACCACTTATGCTATTTTAATTTATTTTTTTGGTCAATAGTGAAAAGTCCTCTTCTACACATTTATAGAAAATAAAATAAAAAACCAAGAAAAATTGAAGAGCTAATTTTTTAAAAGGGCAAAAGAGTGAAGGGCAAAATAGTAACTCCACAAAAAAGAAAAGGAAAAGGATTGTCGGCAGCGTCAAGTACACACTTTAGCGGTTTAGCTGAGCCGGGTAAGCTAGCTACCGCCAACTCTTTCACCTGCAGCAACACTATACGTGTGGTCCCTCTTCCAGGCTGTCTACACATTTCCAACTTTACCCCTAAGAGAACTCTGTAATTCCGCTTTTAGCCATGTTCGGTGGGGCCCGCAAACCCCGTGTCAACATCTCACTTCCCTCCCCCGTCACCCCCCCCTTTTCTTTTAATTCCTTCCCCCTTTTTTATTTCCCACGCTATTCTTCTTTTAAGAGAGAGAAAGGAACACCGATTTTTTCTAGAGTGAGAAACCCAAATAACACCAAACAGCGTCATGGTTTCTCAGATCTATGGCGTTTTCTTCACTTTTCTGGCCATCGCAGCTTCGGCATTGCCGGAGAATCCAGCCACGGCGAAGGCCGCCGCCTCAAATTCGAGTTCTCAGATCAACTCTAATTCAGTTCTGGTAGCTCTTCTCGATTCCCACTATACCGAGCTATCGGAACTGGTGGAGAAAGCCCTGTTATTGCAGACTCTCGAAGAAGCTGTGTCGAAGCACAATATTTCCATATTTGCCCCCAGAAATGAAGCCCTAGAAAGGGATTTAGACCCTGAATTCAAGCGCTTCTTGCTCGAGCCTGGGAATCTGAAATCGCTTCAGAATCTGATTCTCTTCCACATGATACCCAGTCGCATTGAGTCCAAACACTGGCCCGCCGGTGTGCAGAAGAAGCAAGTCCACCACGCCAGCCTTTGCCGCGACGCCGGTGACGAGAAGATTCGGCTTCACGAGAAAAATGGAGAGAGAATTGTGGGCATGGCTAGGGTTATTAAGCCGGATGATATTATCCGCCCCGACGGAATCATCCACGGCATTGAGAGGCTGTTGGTACCGAAATCCGTTCAACAGGAATTCAACGCCAGGCGGAGCTTGAGGGCCACCTCCGCCGTTATACCGGAGGGCGCGCCGGAAGTTGATCCCAGAACAAACAGGTTGAAGAAACCCGCACCGCCTGTCGCCGCCGGCGCTCCGCCGGTTCTCCCCATCTACAACGCCCTGGCTCCCGGTCCATCCCTAGCCCCCGCCCCTGCTCCCGGCCCAGGTGGGCCCCACCACCACTTCGACGGCGAAAGTCAGGTGAAGGACTTCATCCAAACCCTCCTGCATTACGGCGGGTACAACGAAATGGCTGATATACTGGTGAATCTGACCTCACTCGCCACCGAGATGGGAAGACTGGTTTCCGAAGGGTATGTGCTGACAGTTCTGGCACCAAACGACGAGGCCATGGCGAAGCTAACAACCGACCAGCTGAGCGAGCCCGGAGCGCCGGAGCAAATCATGTACTACCATATCATCCCGGAGTACCAAACGGAGGAGAGTATGTACAATTCCGTGAGGAGGTTTGGGAAGGTGAAATACGACACTTTGAGATTGCCGCATCAGGTGGTGGCGGAGGAAGCTGACGGCTCGGTCAAATTCGGCCGTGGTGAAGGGTCCGCATATCTATTCGACCCGGATATCTACACCGACGGGAGAATTTCCGTTCAGGGAATTGACGGGGTTCTCTTGCCGCCGGAGGAAAGCAAGGCTCCTAAAGCTGCCCCTGCTGCCAAGATTGTTTCTAAACCTAGAAGAGGTATGCTGTTTTCCAGTCCAATTCTTTAATCCTTAAGCATTAATTTTCCGTTCGTGTTGATTATTAATTAGTTATAAATGTTCAATTGGTATATGTTTCTCTTGTCAATTGATTTGTGCAAATGGTAGCCGGAAAATTTTCATATAGGGTAAAAGTTTTGACCGGAGGTCCGGAATCATCGATTCCGGTGGCCGGTGGGGGAATTAATTGATTGAGGTAGTTTCCGGTGATTATAATTTGTCTTATACAGCTGTACCGGTGAGTTTGCTGAAGAGGTTAATTGTTATGAGTCCAAAGAATCATAGCTCTCCCACCTTTTTGGCTGTTTCCTTCTTTTTTGCTGAAAAGATTATACTCATAACTCAATATCTTAATTAAAGCTAACTTGCATAATTGATCCATTATGTATTAAAACACTTGTCTAATTAGGAGATTAACATGCTAAATAATGCAGTTATATTTTTAACGTGGAGGGTTTAGAGTTTAGTAATTAGGACGGCTGTCGTTGTAATCGCACATCGCTTTCGATCCTTTCTCATTACCAAACCCTTTGCTCGTGTTTCATTAATAAGCAAAAGTTATTAGTGGACTAAGACAAAAATAAGTCTTAGTAAATGAAATTAGGTATTGGATTTTTGTGTCGGTGCAAGTGTGTTTATATATATACATATATATAGAATACAGCTGTGGTTACACAATAATTCTTGATTGTAAAGCTTCAATTGTTGAGACCAGCCTGTATATGTTGGAGTTTTTGACCCCATAAATAATTATATGCACACTTCCTTTTTCTAATTGATCAGCTGTCTTATTCTATGGCCCCCCTTTGCCTTCAATTTCAATTTCAATATTATTTAATTAGAGAATTAATCTAAAATTTATTTCTTATAATTATGCAGGGAAGTTATTGGAAGTAGCATGCTCGGTTCTTGGGGCTGTTGGACAAAATTCTCACTTCTCTACATGTCATTAGATCTTCATACTCTGGAATTTATTTTATAAAAAAAAAAATAAAGGGAAGGAAAAACAAAAATGATGCAAAAAGGGTAAGTCTAAATTCATGAGACACGTACATATTATTATTACAAGTATAATTTATTAATTGTAATAACATTTGTTTTGTTTGTTGAATAATTTGCAGTTGTTTTAGGATGGATGTAGTGGAGGTATCTTGTTTGTATTGTGTTGAAGCTGTTGCTGCTCAGAACCCCACAGGAGAGAGAGAGGCAGAGAGAGAAAAGCTCTTCCCTTCTGTTCTTTTGTTTTTTTTTTTGGGTATAAATATTAAATACTGTAAATTACATAGCAATTTTTTAATTTGTATTTAAGTTTGTACCACCGACAGTTTCAGATGTATGCACAAATATACACTTCTTTTTTGAAGAACGTATTATTTTCTTATTATTTGTTCATCACCACCACCACATTCACGGGTGGCATCATTTTTTTTTTTTTTTTTTTTTATTTCTTTTTATTTATAATTATTATTACTTTTCAGCATCCAATACAATTCTTGTGATCCTATTTTCCACTTTTTCTATTTCTTTTAATAATCACCTTTGTCTGAATAGAAATGATTAATGAACCTTCCTTTCCTTTTCGTTTAACCACTTTATTTTACACTTTAACTAATCGTGTAATGTGTGGACGGCTATTAATTAATGGACCACTGTTTAATTAAAGAATATAGTAATATATATATTTTATAAATAAAACTTAAATAATATGGTACTTTTTTTTTTTAAATTAATAATTGATCAATTTTCATTGATGTTGTAGTATATTTATTCAATGAATATAGAGTTTGATTCAATTAGTAAGAAATAATCGAATATATATAAAAAAGAATTCTAGATACTCGATTTCTATTCATATATAGCTCGACTATTTCGACTCGACTGAATTCAGTTAAATATGCACTCTACATCACAAGATCCCATATTTTTTAATTGTATTATAATAGATCTAAAACCCATGCTCTAGTCGAACGTGTTAGAAGTCACACGACCGAAGCATGAACATAATTATGAAATTAATTTACTACATAGTACAATCGAGTCTTCCAAGAATCAATTTGGTTGTTAGGTGAATTATATTAATAATTATTATTAATATTTAATACTCGAAAAAGACAGCCTCAGTGGGTAAACGAAGAAGATGCCCTTCTCTCAAATATATCAAATGAGGATCTTCTCAATTATTGGTTGCATCCCTGAAATTAATTCTTCTAATTACAACCACTTTAGTTAATACAAAATTTAATTTAAGCAAATTTAATTAATAAAATCATGTTCGGACATGCTAAATATTTATTCCATTGACTTTATTCTTTGATCGGCTACTGCAATTTACTCCAACCTTCACTAACAAGACAGCTTCCAACTCAGAATTCTTGCATGTGCTACCGTACTTGGAATCTAATCAATACATTATATTTTTATTACTATTCATTAAAGAAAAAAAATATATATATCATTACATAATATATATTAGATATAATAGTCCAATTTTTAGTTAGTCATAAATCCTATATAATCAATAGCAAAAAAAAAAGTTAAACAATCTTGGTTTCAAGAACTCATTATGTCGATCCAATCCGGGCCGAATCCGACCTCAAATTAGGCCGTAAACCCGAGTCCACGTGAAAATTTGAATAAAACACTTGAATGAATTTCGATACACAATGTAATGCACACGTACTATAGCTGTAGAGACAACATACATATATATATATGAAAAAAAACTCAGAATTTAACATACAACAAAACTATTCACAACAAACTGTATAGTAGTTTGACAGTTGAAAATTTCCAGGATCGAGGAGAAGCGCGATTACTGTTCTTGAACCAGCTTCGATTTCAAACACTGACTTGTGCAAGCACTTCCTCTGAATTAAGATTTGATATTCCATTACAGCAAGAAGAGTTTTTTCCAGAACCTTCTAGAATCTGATCGTGTATGATTTCTTTGTCTTGTCGTCCCTCTGCTGGAAATTGCTTTACTTTCCTAGCAATGGTGGTAGGTTCTTGATTTTTTGGCTTTGATAACGAGCTTTTTCCGGACCTTTTTAAAGCAGAGCCGCCATTTGATGCCTTTGGCGAATTGCAACTACTGTTTTTATTTATTCTCGGAGTACTAACACCATTTTCAACTGAGTTTCCAGATGGGGATAATGCACTGTCTTTTTGCCTTCCAAGCTTCGGAGATATCGGTCGAGTAGTCGGTATCTACATTCATTCAAAAAATAATAATAATAAATAAATAAATTGTGGAATAAATTAGGATTTACTAGTAAGATAATTACCTTCTTGAGTTCAGGTTTTGGAAGAGGTTCTTTGTAGAAGCTCGGCATGGGTGCAGCTTTAAATGTCAAGCTCTTCCTAAGTTGCTTTATTTCCGCATCTCGACTTTCCTGCGTTCAACAAAGCATCTTTCGTTTTTTGAGTATTAATTCAACAAATTAGTCAACTAGTCAACTAGTGTGTGAGTATTCATTAAGCACCTTTGATTTAGCTTTCATGTTATTCTTTTCCTCTTCCTTGGCTTGTACCTTCTCTTCTATCTTCGAAAAGAACTGATCATCGTCGAAGATAGACCATTTGTCATTGCATTATTTCACTCAGACAATTATTAACAAAAAAAATACAACGACGATGCCATAAAAAGATTCTACCTCCTTTCGTTTTTCAGCCCGTTTTTCCGACCTGAATGAGAATGCAGAAACGCTAATCCTCTGCTGTCCCCGAGCAGTGAGATTTCTGTTTATTTAAAGTAGTATAATTCAATTTTTTTTTTCTTTTCAAATTTCAACAGAAAAAATGAAATTAAATGACTGGAGTCTTATAAAAAGAAATAATACGATGAAGTGGCTGAATGAACATCGTCCTCCTTCGAAACCGATGCATTATTGTGGCTATGCTCAGAAGTTCCGTCAACCACCAATCTGCACTTGTAATTAACGATGTAATAAGATAAAATCCTAACCAATAAGTAATTAACAACAAAACCATAAAAATGATGGTACATAAGTACATACTCATCAAGTGCAGTTGCATTAGCAGACACATCTTTCCCTGTCTGAATTACAAAGGGCAGAAAATAAAAATAAATCAAGAATTCAAGAAAAATATACAAATTGAAACAAAAAGGAAGAAATTGTTTTCACCATAGATAATGCCGACTTTCGAGAAGTATTACTTATCACACTCTTCGACTTCTTCAATCCAGGAAACGGAGCAGGATTGATTGATCTCGGACTAGAACAAACGTTATTCGAGATTTGTGACTCGACTTTCGAACTATTTATCCGAGACTGTCTGATATCAGCTTTACTAGGATAAACCTCAATGCTTCTTTTCATTACATCCGAATGGCCGCGGCCTTTGGACGGAAACGAGAGGCTCTGCGTCAAGGTCGATCTAGTACTCCGGCCGAAAACAACAGATGTTTTCGACTTGGCCAATTTAATGTTTTTTGGATCTTTATTAGCAGGATTTGATGATGTAGTATTATTAATACTACTGTTTGGTACTGTTTGGGACAAGATTATTTCTGGCGGTGATGAATTAGGGCCCTCTTTGTCTGTTATCTCTTCTTTACAGACTTGATGATTTACATCTGATTTCTCAACAATTACCTTTTTTTCATCTTCAACATTTTCAGTCTCCATTTATTACAGAGAGATCAATCAATTACCTAAAAAAAATTGGGGAAAACATAAATTGAAACATATATAAAACACAGCCTAATTAATCAGCAGTAATATAATCAAATCCGAGAAATTAGATGGAAATTAACAAATTGAAAGAAAAATCATGAACAGTGAAGAATTGATTAGTTTCGAAGAATTTAGGTATTACAATGGAGCGTGACAGAGATGAGTGATCAGTGGGGATTTTTGAGCTGCAGAAATTGAAGAAGAAGCAAGATGAAAAATATGAGAATTGATTATTACCTTGTTTGAGGTTTTGTTGAAGCAAAGCAGCAATTTATGCGTGGAATTTGAATGATGTCTCTGTTCGACAATTATCTCTGTCTCTGTGTGAGAGAGAAGTGTGTGTGTGTGTGAGAGAGAGAGAGGGAAGCTTCTTCTGGTTTGATGGAAATTTAAAAATGTAAAAAAGAAAAAAAACGGATAGATTTAATGGGGGAAATTCAGAAAAAGACTAAAATGCCACCCGCTTAACTTCTTCCTAACAACCACCTTCACAGCCTAATCCAACTTTCAATGGGAAAAAAAAAGGACAGAAAAACAATTTTTTTTATAAACCAGGCAGATAGCAAATTTAATTATGTTTTGGTATATTATTATTATCCCTAAAAACTTACCTACTGTGTATATAAGTTGGGAATCTTCCCTAATTTGAGGGGTTTTATTTCTTTCTTATATGCGTGTCTGTGTATGTATATTTCGCAATTTGAAGTTGATATATATACATGTGAAGCACGTAGACAATATTGTTTTCTACTTTCCACGACTACGAAAAATAAATAAAAAATCGAAACTGAAATAAATTCCTAGTCTTGCTAAATTTAAATCAAATTAAATGAATATTCTCTTGCTTGATGCTCAGCTCGTGGACATGGTCAAGTGACATATCAATATTTTCCTTAGTTTATTTTAAAAGTACCTCCTGTTTAATGTAAGCACGTACAAATACTTACATATATTGTTGAGTATATACGTGTACCAAGAGATTAATTAAAATATACGTAGGTCAAAGTAATTATTTGAGTTGCTTAAATCTCTCTCTCTCTCTCTCTCTCTCTCTCTCTCTCTCTCTCTCTCTCTCTCTCACACACACACACACACACAAGAAACAATTTATTAAAAATCATATCATTTTCTCTAAAAGTCTTCACCATGGACATGTCCTTTGTGTCTCTTATATAATTTACATGAAAATGATGCTTTTGTGAACTCAAACATATAATATACAAACAAACCATAAGAAAAGGAAAAAAAAGGAAGAAGTTATATATATATATATATATATATATATATATATATATATATATATATATATATATATATATATATATATATATGTAAAAGGTTGTGAACTCAAACATGGTACCACGACCGTATGTCTTAATTTTAATCAAATAAAATACTAAGGCAGTTAATCATGGAAAATACAATTGATCACTTCATCAGAATTAATATACATCCTTAAAAATTGCATTTCATATAATTTTTCCATTTTTTTATTTTTATTTTTTAATTACAGAAATATTGATGTTATTAAGCTTTTCATGTCTTAATCTTTGTCTGGAATCACAATCGTATGAAATAAATACTGACAATGCACATTTGCTCAGGATATGATATATTGGCCCTATTCCCAACAGAATTCTTGTTGGTAATACTTTTGTATCTACTAATTGCCAAACTAAACATGGATTTAATAAAGTAATTTTTTCACTTTTTCGCCCAAATGAATTAGTGAAATCCAACTCTCCTCTGAGGAGGCCCAACACTCCAAGTTTAAGAGCACAAATGGCCCAAGTGATCGATCAAACTTCAAGAATAGTCCAAAACTTCAATCTTGATCGTTAATTCTCACCACCTTGATCCACTCTCTTTCCTTTGATCGTACCATCGCACTGAATGCAAATTTGCATTTTCCGAGCGACACACTTGTTTGACTACGGCGATGAATCTACTATATTTATAATTAATCTGTTTTGTTTGCTTCGAGAGTTCAAATAGGTGCCTAACATAAACCGGACTTGTAATTTCATGCCAACCATGAAATATCATTATATCAGTCGCGTTATTAGAACCATAGGAGATGAAATCGAGTTGTATTGTGATTGATCATGTCGAATTAATTGTATTGGTTTCTTGTTGTATTAACAATTAATCACTTGTACTGTCACGGTCACTCCATTTTTATTCCTAAAAAAAGGAAACTAACAAAATTAAATTAAATAATTAGTCCATTTATATGTTCGAAATCTAATTGCATAGCGTTAGATTTTCTACAATTTTTTTAAAAATAAGAATTGGCTAACAAAAATAAAAAATAAAAAATAAAAAATAGTCTCTTGCCCCAAAAGACCAAAAATGTCAAATCAGCCTTTCAGCCAAGAATTCATCGAGGGCAAAACTGTCAAAAGACCTGCAGACAATGATTGATTGAATAAAATAAAACTCAGAGACGGCAGAACGTGGGGGGCTACAGCCTACAAGCAGATTCTCTGGTTTTGTACCTTGAGTCCTACGTGGCAAAAAGGAGCAACGTGATTGGTCTACTTCGGAACGTGTTATCACCAACCGTTGATCATGAGTTGTATTAAATTACATTTTTTTTAATAAAAATATTTATAATTGTGTTTGGAGGTTGATATGTTGTTTTCAAGGCTGGCAAAACAGCCATACTTACCCGTTTTAGAATCATTATCACCCCTGTTTCATTTCTATTTGGATCAAATGTAGAGATTTTAATAAAAAAATATCGTTATTTATCAAAAAAAAAAAAAAAAAAAAAATATCGTAATTAATTTGAAATGTTTGTCCATAACCTAAATTCTAATATCTTCAATATTAATAATTAGGACACACCAAATATGTATCCAGACAAATATGCATACAACATAAGCAGAATATGTATAAAATATATACACACACACACACCAAATATATATCCAGACAAAAAATCCACACCATGCAGAAATTTCATCATTTAAGAAAAAAAAAAATTTGGAATTCCAAATATTGATGCTGAAAAAAAAACCACAAAAAAAGAAAGTAAGAAAAAATATGGTTTAGTTATAAACATTGTTAACAAACTGGCATAGCCTCCCTAATCCCAATCTTAAACTTGTTCTGTAACCTCTTCCTACCGAAATCCGTATTTCCTTTCTGCATCATCGCCACAAACTCGTTATAGTCTATTCGACCGTCCTGCAATAAATACCGTAAATTATCCGTATCAGCATTATTAAATGTATATAATTAAAACATTGTTACATTAATCGTTATAATATATATACTTACGTTGTTTTGATCGACTTCAAGAATCATTTCTTCCAGGTGAAGTTCCTCTATGCCAAACTCTTCACACGCTTTTTGAAGCTCGTCTTGTGTAATAAAACCGCTCCCATCCTTGTCAAAGTACGAAAACGCCCTAAACAAATGATCCTCCTTCTCGATTTTGTTCATATGCAATGTTGCCGCTATAAACTCCCCATAGTCGATTGTACCACTATTATCAACATCTGCCTGTATATCATTAAAAAAAATTATTTAATAATAAGTGTCGAATAATTGAAACAAAACATATATACGTGTATATATATACATACAGCTTTCATCAAGTCATGTATCTCAGATTCGTTAAGATTATGTCCACATCGTTTGAGGCCAGCTTTGAGCTCTTCGAAAGTGATATTGCCACTGTTATCCGTATCTATCATTTTGAACATTTCTTTAAGCCCGGCAATTTCTTCTTCCGATAGGCTTTCAGCAATGACCTAATCAAACAGATAACCGATTTCGAGATTGTAATAATTTTAAGGAAAAAAAAAACAAATATTGATAATATTCAAATTAAACAGCATACATACCCTGAGAGCCATTTTCTTAAGCTTGTCCATAGCCGAAAACTGTGTCAATCGACTTAGAACTGCAGAATCGAGAGGCTTATCTGGAGCTACTCCATCAACTTGCACCCAAGGATGACCTGGCAGAAACATAATTTTTGTAAGATAATTTTTTTTCCAAAATTAATTATCTTCGTTGAATAATATTGAAACTCACATAGAACTTGATGAGCGGTTAAGCGCTTTCTTGGATCACGTAAAAGCATTTTCTTGACTAAATCCTTTGCACTTTCGGATATTTTAGGCCAAGGATCCGAAGTGAAGTCAACATCACCATTCAATACCTCTTCAAATATTTCTTGCTCACTCTCTACCAACACAAAACTCGAAGCATAAGAGTTTATTCGAAATGCACGAAAAAATAAAGCAAAGAAGAAAAAGAATTTCTTTTTTATCTTACCGCCCCAAAACGGAGGCACACCGGAAAGAAGAATATAAATTATTACACCTGCACTCCACACATCTGCCTCCGGTCCATAACGCTTACAAAGCACTTCCGGTGCAACGTAATAAGGACTTCCGACTACATCACCGAATACATCCCCTACAAACATTTAAAAATATATATATATAAAAAAAAAAGCGTAAAAACTCATTGTTATTATTCTATACTTAAAAATGCATGTAGACTAATGAAAGCACAACTAATCATCATTGATGCATTTAAAAACACGATCTTGAAACGACAACAAACACAAACTTTCGGGAAAAATAAAAAAAATACCTGGCTTGAAAAAAACGGACAATCCGAAATCAATGGTCTTAATAGGGGAATCCTCCTCTTGATTAACAAATAAAAAATTCTCCGGTTTAAGATCCCTATGCATCACACCTAAAGAATGACAAGTTTCAATCACGCCGACAATTGTTCTAGTAAGTTCCGCAGCCTTCTTCTCCGAGTAATGGCCCCGTTTAACGATCCTGTCAAATAGCTCACCGCCCGCACAAACTTCCATTACAACATGCACCGCCACAGCATCTTCGTAAGCGCCCTTTATCGAAATAATGTTAGGGTTTCCGGATAAATGGTGCATGATCTCAATCTCTCTCCTCACATCGTCCACATCGTCTTGTGACAGTAGCTTCCTCTTTGCAATGGATTTGCAAGCGTACTCTTTTCCGGTTTTTCTCTCCACGCAGAGAAAAGTCGTACCGAATTGACCGTGACCGAGTTTGTGCCCTAAATTGAAGTGCTCTTTCAAGTGCCCTGTTTTGGTTCTCAAAACAGAATCCACTTGTAGGCCCACACTCATCATTCTCTTAACATTGTGAGCTTTCTTGGTTTTCGGAGCTTCCGTTACCGGTTTGGGTTTTTCGGTTACTGTAACAACGGCCGTTTGAGCGGGGGTAATTTCGTCATTCTTGATTGTGTCCTCCCACGTTCGGATTTCCTGAGGTTGTTTTGGGGCTTCCTTGGGGATGATGATCACGGGCTCGGTTTTCGCGGGTGGTGGTGGTTGTGGTTTTGTTTCGACTTTTTCCTCGAACTTCAATACTTCGGGGGGTTTGATTTCGACATGATCGGAACCTTCTAGAGCTTTCGAGGGGGTTGAATCGCCGGTTTTTTCTTTGTAAAACTGTGTGGAAGAAATCATTTCTTGCGACTTATTAGACCACCACAACGAACGCGAAATCGTGTGGAAGAAACCATCTTTGGCAATTCTACCATTGACACAATTGTTTCCCATCTGTTAATCAAAACTATATATCGAATATTCCCTTAAAAAAAGATCCTCACTGTAGAAATTCAAAATTGAGCATTATATGCATGATGAACCCTAATTTGCAGAGATCGAAAAGTCAGAGTCAGCGAATTTGAAACAGCGAGCACAAACAAACAGTGTCTGACAAAATTAGGGAAATTCAAAAACCACTAATTAAACCCTAGTTCAAACATGTATACATGTGGAAGAAAGAACAATTCAAAAAAATTAAACAATAATCACTCGGAAAATAATAAAAAAAAAAGTCAATCGGGGGAATGTACGAGAGTTGAGCAATACAGAGAGAATGAAAACTGAGAGAGAAAAGAAAATGGCGATTGGGGAAGAACAAGGGTTATTATTATTTCTCTTGTTTGGATTAACTTCTTGTTTACCAAGTCCCTTTGTCCCTCCATTTATAAATTATATATAATATATTATATATTATATATATTCTTAATTAAAAAAAAATAATATGGGTTTGGATTAGGGTTTTGATTTTCCTCTGTTTCTCTCTCTCTTGAAATAAACGACGAGAAGGGAAAAGGAGGAAAGAAGGTGACAGGTTTTTCTGTTGGAAGCTTGGAATGTTTCCAATTAAAGTGAATACGCGTTTAATTAGTAAATACTACAATTAAATATGCTCTTAATTAATTACTTATTGAAGCAATTAATATGACATTAAATTTTTTTTTTCTTCTAAAACTGCAAATTACAAAGTGGTTTGTCATTAATTGCATTCAATTATAATATTTGATTTTTTCCTATTACATAAACGAGATAATGTAGAAGTTTATGCAACAAAATATATTAGTATAGGATTTCTATGATTTTTTCGTAATATTTTATTTTATGCAATGATTTTTTTTTTTTTCAATCATTTGTGATTTTAGAATTTCAATGATATATTAATTATAATATTCTAATTTTTTTTAATTAATTAAAGAGAGTTAGTGAAATAAAAGTGATGATAAGGGTATTTTTTTTTTTTTTTTTGGTAATGCAGGAACCCGCAGCCAACCATATAGGTGCACTACCTACACGCTCGTATAATAGCTTGCAAACCATACGAGAGATGTAAACCACACTAGGCTAACCATGTGTGACAAGCTCGACCTAGCGACCGTTGGCAAGGGGATTCGAACTTGGGTCAATTGACCCAAGCTCTCTTGCTCCAACCGCTAGGCCACCCTTGCGGGTGATGATAAGGGTATTTTTTGTTATATTATATTTGCATCTTAATGAAATACAAAATCTTATACATGTGGTCATTATATTTATATTATGTACACGTATTAAGGATTTTGTATGTCTTATGATTTTGACTTTGGAAGTGGTAAGCCACTAAGCTGGTGATTTATTTATTTTTTAATTATTAATATAATATTTCATGTATGTCATAATTAATAATTTATTGACTTAAAAATCTAAGGTTTAACGCCAGCCTGCTGCAGCCGGCGAATGCCGGGCTGATACCATATAATATTACATCCTTTATTTTATTTTATTAGTAGTAAGAATAATCAACATTAATTCACATAATTCCCAAAATAAAAGTTCAAACAATATAATGATGCTATAAAATTGATTAGGTCAGAATAAAAGTTAGGTTTAAATGATGTTATAATTAATATGGTCCAAAACGTGCAGTCACATTTCACAAAATTCAACTTCAAGTATGGAAATTTCTCAACATTTTTATCTACCAAACTAATTAAACCATATTTATTAATGACAAAGAAAATTAGAAAAAAAATATCTAGATGTAATATTTCCAGACATCTCTTAGCCAAACCGGAAAGATCAACATCCCCATCGGACTTATTCTCACGAATGCGAGATTCTTCTCCACGCTTATGTGGCGATGAAGCATCTTAGTCGAATATGTGTGGGACCCGCCCGAAACACATATTTTGATTTAATTTGTCTTGTGGAAAATAGCCTCAGATGGTTATGACTCAGCTGATGTTCTAGTTGCTTCTCGATCGATCTCATGCAAGAGGAGAACGAGTTCTCGACTCGGGCTGCTCTTTTCATAATGTAGCTATATTAAAAACAAAATAATATTACAACCTTGTACTGTACTATTTTCGAAATGATAAACTGTAAGAAAAAGGCCATAACATCTTACATTAACTTTGTTATTGGTCAGAAAACAAATGTAAATGCAAACAACAAAACCTATGTTTTTTCTTTTTACTATTAGTTGCCATAATATTCCCATTAGTATTAATTGCATCAGCAGATTTATATGGTGCTTCATCCACAACTGATGCAGGCACAATCTTGATTTGTCTTGTTTCCTTTGTGCAAGAAGCCAACCCTTTCTCCCTGAAAACAACACACACACACACATATATGTTTATGTATGTATATATCAAATAACTAACAAAAAAAATCACTTTCTTTTTTATTGAAGCAATAAAAAAGGAATTAATTAATTACCTGGAAGCATGACTCAGTTCTTTTGATTCCATTCCGGAAGCTTCGCCACATTTTTCATTCTCTCGACTCACTTGATTATCACCTACTTCCGACGAAATTATTTCTTCGTTCTCTAAATTATTTAAATTTATTTTCTTCCCAATAGAAGCATCCTCCCTATATACAGAAATGATTTTTTCCAACGTATCCAATGCCCGTCCCACCTCTGGTCGAATACGAGCCTTATTACCATCGTTATTAAACTTTTCATCAAATTGTTTTTTCTGAAAATCCGATGATTTCGTACTTTCGTCTTCTTCAAGCTCCTCGATTTCATTTATCTTGTTTTGATGTTCCGAATCATCAGTAACACATTCGTCATTAACACTACCGATATTTTCATCACCGTTGTTGTTGTTGTTGTTGTCTTCAAATAATACAACTCCACTTTGGTTTTCATGCATAGTGATCGATTTACGTTTTTCCAGATTTTCAATATCACGAGCCTCGGTGTAAAGGGCCCCACGTGTACGAACATAAAGTGGATCCATTAATGCCTCGCGGAATTTTTCATCGCCTTCACAAACAGAAGCAATTTCCTGTAATAATAGTTTTTCTTTAGAAAATCGATCGTAAGTTATTCATATTTGATTTCGACGAATGTCACAACAAAAATATTTTTAGAAAAATAAAATTAAACCTTTTTGTAGAGCTTGAAGCCGCTACCTATTAACTGCCTCGAGATAAAATTGATAAATGCAGGAGGCACAAAATCTAATTTAATATCCATATTTGCTATCGTCCTGCACGCAATTAGTTCAAAAGCAGTAACTTTCCGAAAATAGAGAAATTGCAATAACATATAATTCGACATAAAACTTACCGAAAATAGCTCCGATTTGCAGTAACTTTCTGTAAAGCAAACCCTCCCACAACATCTATTCTTACAACTTCCTCTGCATTTGGTATCCCTTCTCTAGTGAATCCATGACTACTTCTATCGATCATATCAGAATCGGGAATCTGGAAATTCGATATTTTTTTTTTTAATTTAAAAAAAAATATAAACAAGATTGCTTTTCCATATGGTGATTTAAATACACGAAGCACGATTATTTTACCGAGTTAAGGAGTACCACCACAAGATCATCTTGGAAGTAATCGAACGCAAAATAATGTATTAGAGCCTCTCTGCCTGATAACGGCCACGAAACCTTCATCCTAAATATATATTTCCAAATAAATTAATCATCTTAAAAAAAAAAATTAGCTTGTAATAAGTTCGTCAATTCGAATATTACCTTACTAAAGATATCTGTTCACCGGTTCGAAGTCTTTGCAAACACTGCGACGAAACGATTTTAAAAGTCGGAACTGCACTTTGAGGCCACCTGGCCGGTCAAATAATTAACATTGTTAAAATCGATCGATTTTTTTGTTTCGATTTACGTACTGAATTTGTAACTCTTACCATTTGCTATAGAGTACCGATTCCCATGAAATACATAGACCTGTTAAAGATTCAATATTATACTTTTAAGAGAGAAAAATAAATAAATAAAATTAGCAAATTAGTTTAGCTTACAAACATCTACTGGTCCATCGACATAGCCTTCAACAAGAAGTGTGTGAAACGGGCTGCCTTCGTGACCTTCTCGATACATAACTCGGAATTCATCGGTGTCTTGTTTTAACTAACATGTAAGAAAATGTAAATATTAGTCGTCCCAAATTAAACACGTAAATAGAAATAAATATATATATAGACAGATTTAACATATACTTTCCAGGCACCGTCGTCCACCGAGGCACTCCTCAACATTGTAAGAAAATTCGAAACCTCCTTACTTCTTCTTTCCACCACATTTTCGATGCATCCTGGAAAGGACACGTCACGAGGGCATCATCGTAATTAATGCTACTTCGTATATCAAAAGGAAAAAAAAGAAACAGTAAACAAGTCGAAATTTAAATAACCTTCGAAATGAGAACCGGAGGATGACAGCAAGATTTGATTCTTGACAAGGGTTCGAAGGGTTTCATCGTTCGTCAAATCGGGAGATGATAACGTCTTGTCCAGCCTGTTTCTGTAATCGGAGATATTTCGTTTTCCCTCCATTTTTAAGCATGTCCAAGAAACAGAGAGATCTGCTCTGATTCAATTAACAGAAAACTGCTGACTATGGTTTTAAACAGAAATAACGAACAGCTCTGAATAAATAATTAAACACACATAGTAACATGTGAAAATGGTCTAAAAAGCTGGTGAATTAAACTCAATTGGCTTAGTTTGGATTTATGAATTGCAAAAGAAATGAAGATCTCATGAATATGAGAAGGGGACAGCTTCAGCTGATGACACTAATTAAGGCATTCTTGAACACAACGAAATTGCAGACAAACGGATGAATAAAACCAATGTTGCCTTAACTTTTTCTTTTTTTCCAAAGTATGGTTGAATAAAACAAAGAGATAACCTTATTAATTAAACTATTGAGATATACAAATACAATCCATCTTGGTGGTGTACATGTGTCGGTTTGCCTTTCTGATTTTATATTGAGTAAATTTCATTGGAATCGAACTTAAGTCAATTGACACCGAAATTTCTTGCACCATCAAAAAGACCACCTCTCGAGCTAACATGCAGCTACTCGAAATTAATCGGGTATATTTCATTGGAATGGAACTCGAATCAAATAATACTGCATTCTTCAACTTCTACTATTAGAGTACATGTCTGGAGTTCAAATCATGTCGCATCCGGCCTACTTTCTCAATTTGTAAAATTTGAATTAAAAATAATGTATATATACATAAAGAGTGAAATAATTCACAATATCACATACTAGCATTTATAAACCCTATATATATTTTTAATGACTATAATATCATTAGGTCCCACCGAAACACCGAAATATAGCCGTAACAGTTGAGTCCCGGGCAACAATAGCTTCATTAATAGTTATGGTAAAGAAAAAGGTTATCCTATTAAATAGTATTAATTTATTCAATTATTGGTAGACAGCCAATTAAACGGCCATCCTTTAATATCCAAGTATATAAATCAATCTCTACATCAATTCATTGGATTTTATTTTCATCAATGTTTATTTTTTTTCCAAATTAATTATTTATTTATTTCATTCATCAAATTTTAGAGAAGTTTATGGCTAATAGTCTAATACGATGCCAACTTATTTAACTATTTTCATTATGATAAACTATTAAGAAGTATAGTTCTACATTTCTAACCATACTCACTCATTAAAAAAGAAATATATTTATTTTTACATTAAAAAAAAATGAGAAAGACGTGTTCCTCATTAACTGCTTTCAATAATTTTGCCAACTCACTCCAAAGGCTTATTCAAATGTGTATTAAATTTGATTTTTATAGGGGTACAAGTTTAACACAGATTCATACAGGACTCTTGTGTATCGAATTTATGTTAAAATCTCATATAGATCCAAATAGAGAAACATACACGTTTTGATCACTTATGTCAATCTAGCATTGGTCCATCAGTTAGAAGTTAAAACATGGATCGACACATACTTGACTCCGTTACTGCTAACGGAAAATTGACGAAAAGTTAAAAAATATTAGATTTCCAAACTTCAGGGACTAAATCTATTTTTTTGTAAACAAAAAGGACCAAATGTGGAATCAAGGTAAACTTAAGGGACTAAAAGATTATTTTTCCCGGCCCAAGTAATTACAAGTTTCAATCTATGGCACTGAAATATTACGACTTAGGCCCATATTAACTATGAGTAAATCGGCCCAGACTGTGTAAACTAATGTGGGTCGGGTCAACCCATGATCCGATCTAATTATTTAATTATTAAGTTTTAATTTTTATTTTTAAATGTATAATAATGTAATTGTCGCAATTCTCACTTTTTTAGGCATTCACTCCCCCGAAAGCATATTTCGACTCTCTCAGTTCTTCACAGTGTGGCTCCTCCGCCTCGCAATTGTTCTTCTTCCCAACTCTCATAATCCACTCTGCTTCTATTTCTGGTAACTTTCTCTCATAGATTTATGCTTGTTTACATTGATTTTAAGCTTCAATTTTTTTCCATGAAAAATGACTTTTTCTTTTATAATTAATGTTATGGATGTTTGATCAATAAATTGATGATTCGTCCCTCCCGGTTTTGAAATGCTAAATTTTCTTCCTGAAAGAATGAATAGATAGAAGTGCGTAGCGAATAATAATAATAATAATAATGCTAAGATTTTAGTTGGTTTGAGGGTTGGGAAGGGGTTATTAATTATAGACGAGATTTTATAATTCATGGTTTCCCTTTTTCATTTCTTCAAAGAGATTGCTTGTTTTTGTATTCTGGAGAGATTTAGCGGGAAATAGGTGTTGTTACGAGGAGCGTTTTGATTTGAGTTTGGAATAATTTCATGTGCACCCAACGTGTTCGATGAAATGACAAATTTGTTCTCTTGTTTGCGAGTGACTGTAGTGTTAGATTTGGTTGCTTTCTATTGCGCAATGATGAAACTTATGTTGCTTCAATTAAATAGTTAAGGTTTTACTGAAATCTCGTGGGAGTACACAAGTTGAAATAAATTTATATTTCTCCATAAATTCTTGCTTTTGATTCTAGTTGGGTTTGTTTGTTGGTAAATGCTGAAATGCTTGTCACTCTGGTTTTTAGCGAATTTGATATTGCGGAAGCCTTTCTTCAATAGAACTGTTTGGACCAAAAATTATGGCGGGCTGGCAGCGACATTTGCAGTCGTTTGTGCGTCAGGTTGCCAAGAGATCTGAATGCAGTGGCAGTGCTTCATTCAGTACTTTCAATCGTACACAGGCTTCTCTGGTGTCTGGTAATTTTGTATTTTGAGTTGAATGAAAACTGGTGATTCATTGCACTACAAAAGAACTTCAGTTCATAAATAATGCTATTCCATTGCTATATGGTTATAGCAATGGCTCTATTGAGTTCCTTATCCGTCTACTGTTGTCTATTCATTTTTATTTAATTTTTTATTTTCGGTGAGAACTTTGCAGGTGAAGTGTCCTCTTTGTCAACCCTGCGGAATTCACTATGTCCTACTATTTCGAGGCCGATGTATCTATATTTACAGAAAATGGTAACTTCCACATATTCATTCTCCTTTTCTCTAAAATGGCTAAAGAAAACATTTCTTATCTTATATCTGTACATGTTTTAGATTAAGAGAGTCCGACGCATGCGATTTTTTTTTATATCTTTTGTTATTGTTTGCTGATTAAGTTATCACTTTTAAGCACTTGACTTGATTATATTCGCAAGTGCAATGCTAGATTTAACATATTACAGAGTTCATTTTCTTCTTGGCGTTGAGTCTTCAATGACTGATTAGTAACCAACTCTACTTTCCAACTCATCTACCTTGTGTATTTTTTCGTTAGTTGAGAATGTACATCTTCCTTTTCTCAGGAGTTCACCAACTCGAGAAGCTTACTTGCAGAATCATCTGAAGCAACTCCAATTTCTTCACCGTTAATACCATATATACCCTCAAGTACTGGAAATACTGAAACTCAAAAGGCCATTACTAAGCCTTCAACTGTTCAAGCAATTTTGAAGGGAATAAAACAGGTATAGCCTCTTTCACCCTGACGTTCAGCAGTTGCAAACTTAGATCAAAGATTCTCAATGACTTGGTTTTCATCATGTTTGCAACTTTGTCTCTGTTAAATGAAATGCCCATATCGCTTGTTTCACTATTTCTCTGGATTGATTTCGTACTACCTTTAGTTCACTCTCTTTTTTACCCTATTATGCAATCAAAATATGTAGCGTGTCACGGTTAACTTCCCATGTCGTGACAATCATGGACATAAAAAACGCTTAAAAGAACATTTTGAACTGGATGGTTTTGTCTCAGTGGGATTACTTTAGGAGAAAGTCGCCTGTCTTTTATTAATGTAAATCAGTGGTGTTACAGATATTGGAGAGTAAGATTTTGTATACTGTTTTTTTCCGTTTTCTTCTTTGATTATGTGGATTTCTTACCGTGTAGTCATGTCTATTTCCTGCCCTGAAAGCCTTTTTGTTCTGTATTTTCATTTTTCACATTGGTTTAATACATGAGTTTATTTCAGAGTCCGAAGAAGGTAAACTTGGTTGCTGCATTGGTGCGTGGAATGCGTGTGGAAGATGCATTGTTGCAGCTGCAAGTGAGAGTTAAAAGAGCTGCTAAAACTGTCTACCAGGTTAATTTTTATGCTCTAGAGTTGATCAAATCCAAAGTTAAGCAGATTTTTCTAGTTCAATTTAACAGGATTGTTGATCGGTTTACTTGTCTGGGTTCTAAATCCGTTCAATATGATTGTCCTTTTAAACTTTTCACCTTCTGTTGTTGCAATATATTTGAATTAAAAACAGCAAAACCTATTCCTAAGATGAGGGTATTTTGGACCGCTTAAAACATCCGAAGTATTCATTTAGAAAGTTGTGGCCTTAGTTTACCAGTTAGATGATGATATGTAGATACACGTTTGCAGGTTATACATTCAGCTCGTGCCAATGCAACTCACAATCACGGACTCGATCCAGAACGTCTTCTTGTTGGTAAATATATCTTTTCTTTCACGTTCGTTTCAATCATGCTCTTTTGCATTTTCTCTCTCAATTCCTTTTTTCTTTGCTGGTGTAGCTGAAGCATTTGTTGGAAAGGGGCTGTTCAAGAAAAGAATATCGTACCATGCTAAAGGTAAATGCGGGATAAAAGTGAGACCAGAGTGTAGACTGACAGTGGTAATAAGAGAGATAACAGCAGAGGAAGAGGCAGAGATAGCTAGGTTGAAGGTGCACAATTTCAAGAAGAAGACCAAAAGAGAAATACGACTTGTCCCACATAAACTCATCGAGACCACTCCGATTTGGGACCGCAAAAGCAAACGTAGAAATCAAGACTCAAATGCCGTTGCTGCATGAGCACTTCCTTTCCAAGATAAACGGACACATCTTTTATCTTCTTCTATCATCGTTTTCTGCTGCTTCCCTTTTTTCTGTTTATGCAACTGGCCTTTTGCTTTCTCCAGGATTTTGTTCTTTTACTTATTCATGCAGGTTTTTAAATTGATGAATAATTTGTTGCAAGACTTGAATTTAACAGTTCACTTTTAATTTGTTATTCAGTTAACTTTTTTTTAAATCGTTAATGTTATCGTTTAATGTGCTAATCAACGTCTTTGCAAAATTTTTAGTGGTATATGCAAAAATAGCGAATAACAAGACTCGCAAATCCAACTGATTTCTGAAAATGCTATTCTCGATAAGGAAATGTTTACCAGATACGAAATAAAAAAACTTGCAAAATGAAAAAATAACAAGCATTTCTCAACTTCAACGAGTCGAAATCGAAGCCCCGAAAGCTCACAACTTAGTACAAACATCAACTACGATACCTAGTAATCTCAACACCCAAGTAATCGACAGGTCCAACGACTGCAACATGCGGCTTTCCGACCTGTATTCGAACTGCAGAAACCTGAGGGAACTTGCTGAGCACCGTAGAGGCAATCACTTGAGCTACAGATTCCAGAAGTTTATGCGGAACTCCTTCCAACACTTGTTTAACTATACTGCAATTCCACACCAAAATAAACCCATCAAGAACAAAACATCACCGTGAAAACATAAGATAACTCTGTTAAGGTAGTAATACCTATATATAGCAGTGTAGCTAACGGTGTCTGATAAATCGTCAGAATTACCAGCAGCTTGTAGATCCATCCAAGCATCAACATCAATCAAGAATTTCTGCCCTAATTTATTTTCTTCTGGCTTTACGCCGTGGTACCCATGAAACATAAGACCCCTTAGTACAAGCTTGTCTCCCTTAATCATTTCTCCGTGATCTGTCATTACACCTAATTGAATTGCAAATCAACATATTTTTTTGGTAAGAAGGAAAAAAAAATTCCCAAATTTCCCAATGAATTCCTAAATATTGATATAATGAATTCTTTTAGACAAACATAACGCAGAGACATAAATGGAAGACAATACAAGTACATACTCGCCGCCGCCGCCGCCGCTAAAATGAATGCTGTAATCGCCGCCGCCGAGCTTACAAACCAGAGTAGACTGAAACCTTTTCCGAGAAAGTGTGGCTAGGTTTTCTTAGTATTTGTTGCTGACGTCATGTCACTGTTGTGCATAATTTATTCATGGATGGATCAGATTTGGAATTTTGAGGCAATTGGATGGTTTTCATTTTTCAAAACAATATTTTATTTCATTCTCAATTATTATTATTATTATTATTATTATTATTATTATTATTATTATTATTGTTGTTGTTGTTAGGAAATTTGATAAATTTTAGGGGCCTTAAGATATAGGTCCCTAGTGACAAAATTTATTAGAACTAAATGACAAGTCCAACAAAACTTTTGCTTCACATCCTTTATAAAATTCATTCCAAAAATGCCCTTCCACTCAAAAATTCAAAATCTGCATTTAATAAATTTGAACTGCATTTATTATTTTATTCTGCATTTAATAGTTTCATTTATTATTTTATTTTGTTTAGTAAAATCTAACGTTTTTTTAATTCTTTTTACTTTTTTTCATTTTAGTATGTATACAAAATTATAAAAATAAAATAATTTTTTTCCTTTTTTTTGTACATAATATTATAACAAAAACTAAAGCATGCTATTTTTTTTTTTCATTTTTTAATCTAGTATACATATTTTTCTGTAGTAGACTATAGTATACTACGATATACTATAGTATAGTACAATTGTATACTACGGTATACTATGTTTTACTATGATGTACTATCAAACCCTAGCCGCCAACAACTCTCAGTTGTCGCCAACCCTAGCAGCCAAACGTAGCTGCCGCCAAACTCTAGCGATCATACCAAGCAAAATATCTTAAAAGATAATCAGATTCATATGCAATTAGTCAAAAAAATGTTTTCAATAATAGTTGATTCTTCAATTCACAACGTTGTTAGACACTCGTAGACTCGTAGACAACTAGGGTCATTTTCAAAACCCTACTTTTGCCATTTGGAACCCTAGCACCGCTAGCAAACGTAGACCAGCCACCATCCCGTTGTATATGCAATTCAACGCACACATACCATGAATTCATCATAACCAGCCCTAGCCACTGCTAAAAAAACAACGAAAATATCTACGCACATACTCGCCAACCCTTCCGTGATGCAATCGCCACTCCCCCAACCAAGACGAGTCAGGGACATCGCCGCCGCCGCACAAGCGCGTCTGAAATGGCCACCATCGTTGCAGATCTATTATTCCTCTGTATATTTTTAAAAATTCAGATCTAATAATTAAAAAGAAAGAAAAAGAAATTAAAAGAAAGAAAAACAGTGAATTCACATTTTTAAAAATTCAGATCTAATAATTAAAGAAAAAGAAAAAGAAATCAAAAGAAAGAAAAATAGTGAATTACATAGATTGGGGCAGGGAAGTAGAGAAAGAGAGAAAAAGAGAGAGAAGAGGTGTTGGGCGGCGCAAGAGGAGGAGTTGTGCGGCCGAATAATAGGGAGAAGTGGAGAAAGAGATAAGTAATATAATAATATTATAATGTATTTTTTTATTAATTACAACAAGGGTAGTTTTGGGTTTAAAAAAATTAAAAGGATGTGTATCAATTTTTGTTCACAATTAAGGATTTAATAAAAAAAATTTAATTGGGCTTGTTCCCTACATCTAATTAGGTTTGGTTTGAAGGGTGTCATGCATATTATCCCTAAATTTTAACTATATAACAAATGACAATCGTAAAATTATAATTCAGTTAATCTACAAAAATTAATACAATTTTCTCAACAAATAAAAGTTAATAATAATTATTACAGTGATAAATATTAATTTTTATAACATTTTTTAAAAATGATTTTCAATACAGTTCAGTGATAACCTTTAGGTATTATAAAAAATAACAAATATAATATTTGTGAATAATAATAGGGGATTGTGTTGTAATTTAAACATACTTCACGGAGTGATATGTAATTTATATTTTCTTTTCTTTTCATTGAGGGACAAATAAGGAACTTTAACTTTATAGCCTAGGAACCTACTGGGGCCCACCGAAACAAAGAAATAGTTGTTTCATGCGACATATATATCCAAAAAAGTATTGTCAGCATTTCCGACATAATATAATTTAATGAGGTTTGAGTGACGTCATCGATGATGTAATTAATGGAAGAAAACCAGAAAAGTTTAGCTAACTTTTGAGCCAATTCGTTCAATTCAATTCCTACAACCGATGAATCTAACATCAACATCAACTCATCAACATCGATCGGGGTTAATATATATATATATATATATATATATATATATATATATATATATATATATATACACACACAATTGCCAGCCGAGTAGACTAGACTAGCTAGCCGACCAATATACACAGTCGTTTGCAATTGCCTTTTGACACAGAAATTTCCAAGAAAGAAATTAAATAATAATCTTCACTTTAGAGGAATCAGTCTTTTAATAATATATTATAAGGGGAAATCGATCTCCATTATGATGATATGTACTCTTATATATACTATATATATATATATGTACATTCCTCTTCTCATTGACTGTGTAAAACTAAATACATTTATAAAACCAGCCCCCTCTCTCTCTCTCTCTCTCTCTCTCTCTCTCTCTCTCTCTCACTAGCTCAATGGCTAAAACAAGCAAAGTGTTGAGTTCTTGCTCGGCCGAGTTGAGTGCATTTCAAGAGAAAACTATGAAATCATCATCAATGATGATATTCGTCACTCCGGTACGGGGAGGAATCAAGCGCAGAATTTACCGATCTCTCCTTCGCGTACTAAAGAATGCTTTCCTCTCTACTGGGAATTAATTAATTGAAACCGTGCGTGTGTTTTCTCATGTATTTTTCTCTTTGTGTTTTTCTACGTACGTCTTCTTATTATTTTTTTTTCCTTTTCTGGGTTGGGATCGATCGACTTATGTATGTGGGAGCTCGTCTCATCTGCAATAATGTATGTTTGTTTGTTATAACTTCGTTGATACAGTTATATATAGTTCTTCATCAGCCAATTAATGTTATTTTAACCTATTGCCTATATTATGTGTATATGAATTATATATATATATATATGGGTATTATGCAGTATGTAATATGCTGGTCGTGAAATGACATAAAATTCTGATCGTTGCACCATATTTGAAGATGAGGGCAAGAATGTAATTTGTATCCGGACCATTGGGCGACAGATTTTAGTTGCTCTTCCGTCCGATGGCAGTGATGTAATAACTAATAGTAATCGGATTTTTAATTAGGTCGGGGCCGGGGTGCACCTTTTTTTCTCCCTTTGCGGCGGCTTGTTAATTTATTAAATTATAATTTATAAATTAAGTCCCA
>NW_012193138.1:2134305-2163458 GCF_000504015.1 Erythranthe guttata
ATTATGATAATTTGATCCTTTAAACAAATGATAATTTACAATTAGTTGTGATCTTTTAACTTGTTGATCAGTTGTTTTTGCAAATGATATATAGTACAGATTAATGGTAAAAAAAAAAAACAACGGAACACATTGAACACCAGTGGGAAATTAAAAACAATTTAAATGATTAATCAAAATTTTAAATAAGAAAGTGATGGATGCCATGCCACTGTGCATCAATCTCATTCCCAAAATGCCCTTATAAGGTCGGCGGCGTTCTGCCAGTATTAGATGCATTAGTTTTGCATGGTATTTCCAAACACTTTACCCCTGCCCGCCGGGCTGCCCGTAGCCCAACTCACTGAGTCAATATAATGTCCATGCCACGTCGACAAGTAGTAAAAGTGAGCTTCCGGGAAGGTCCCAACTTCCAAGCCCAACTATAAAAACGGAAGAAATTGTCTAAAATTCTTGCATCTTTCTTTATTTTCTTACCAAGCTCTCTCTCTCTCTCTCCCCCAAACAAGAAGGAAATTAAAGCATGGCCAGAAACACCAAAGTGTTTGATATTTGTTCGCCATTTTCCGACAACAACAATAGTACTATGATTGCGAAATCATTTGTGACTACTCCGCCGGTGAGAGGAGCGGTCAAACGCCGGATTATGTCTGCCTTGTTTCTCCTTCTTAAGAATGCTTTCCTCTTCTCTGTCCGTTGGTTGGGAGGAAACTAATTAAACCCACTTAATTAGTGCTCGTTCTGCTCCCATAATCTTATTTTTCTTTTTTCTTTTTTTTTTTGTTTTTTTTTGTTTTTGTGATGTTTATTTAATGAGACCTTTAGTGATGCATAGGCGGGGTTGCTCTGTTCTGGGGTTGCTTCAGAGCGGCGCCGCCACCTAAAAATAAAATACGTGCTGTTGTAGTTCCAATTTCCAAATAAATATATGTGTAGATCTTCAATATTACTATTAGTCACATGATTATTTAATCCAATATAATTATCTATTTAATATAACGACTTCCTCATTTTTTGCACCAATCATGACATATTGTTTATGTTGCAACACTTGGGCAGAACATATTGTAAATAAATACCCTTTTTGCCCCTTCTCTGACTTAAAGATTAGACGATTTGACTCTGTTTTGACATTGGGCCTGAATTAATATTTATTTTGGGCCCAACAAATTTGAAAAGGCCCTCTTGTGGCAATAATTATAATATTATGGATGAAGATGATTTTATGTTCGAAATTTAATTATAGCATTACGTGTAATTTCTTACACATGCCTAGTTGACTACATAACATGGCAAATGATAAATAAATAAATCTGATACCACTGGGCCGAATTTCCCATACTCAAAGTTATTGGGCCAAAGCCCAAATGACGGTAGAAATTAGGCCCATTGTACCAAGGCCCAATGAATAAATAATGAACGAATAAATAGATCTTAAAATAGGAAATTGCCGTATGCAATTATCTATATAAACGAATGTGTAAAAAACCTATTAGGGTTACGATTAATTTATCAATACAAATACTCTCTTTTAGTGTTATTTTCTTGTCGCCCAGTAGATCTTCTCCGGGCTTTATCAGGCGTTAGTTAGACTTTCCGACGACTAGGGGAGTCGGGTTTGGAAGATAAATGTATAGCATGATGTTTTGAACACTACATTGTATGGTGTGGGCCCATATTTCGTAGGTCCATTTCAATCCTCAAAGCCCACTTGCATAACATTTTGTCATGTGACTGTTGTTATATTTTGTCACCTTTATGACAAACTATATATTTTCTTTTTGTAATTAATTAGGCATACTCTTGGGGCTTTTTGTAATTGACGAATAATTTGTTTTAAGATTTGAATTTAACAGTTCACTTTTAATTTGTTATTTAGTTAACGTTTTAAAAAAAATTAACTATATAACTAATAACAATTGTAAAATTATAAGTTAGTTAATATACAATAATTAATACAATTTTCTCAACAAAAAAAGTTAATAATAAGTAATACAATTATAAATATTAATTTGGGTTTAATGACGTCATTAGTGATGTAATTGAAGAAAATTGGAAAAGTTTATCCAACTTTTCAGTCAATGTCGTTCAATTCAATTCCTACGACCGATGACGAGTCTACATAAACATCAACACATCAACATCAACGTCAACATCGATTGATTAATATATATATATATATATATATATATATATATATATATATATATATATATATATATACACAATTGCCAGCCGAGTAGACTATTAGTTTGCCGACCAATATACGATGCTGACAGTCGTTTGCATTTTGCAAGTTTATTATTGCCTTTTGACACAGAAATTTCCAAGAAATATATATTAATAATCTTCACTTTAGAGGAATCAGTCTTATAATTATATTATAAATCTCCATTCCTATTATAATGTATACTCTTGTCTACTATCTATCTATATATATATCTACATTCCTCTTCTCTTTCAGAGTGTAAATCTAAAAACACAAGATAATAAAACCAGACCCCCCGGTCCCCTCTCTCTCTCTCTCTCTCTCTCTCTCTCTCTCTCTCTCTCTCTCTCTCTCTATAGCTCAATGGCTAAAACAAACAAAGTGTTAAGTTTTTGCTCGGTGGAGTTGAGTGCATTTCAAGAGAAAACTATGAAATCATCATCAATGATGGTATTCGTCACTCCGGTACGGGGAGCAATCAAGCGCAGAATTTACCGATCTCTCCTTCGCGTACTAAAGAATGCTTTCCTCTCTACTGGGAAGTAATTAGAGATGTGTTCTCATGTTTTTGTACGAGCATTTGTGTTTCTTCTTCTTCTTCTTCTCTTTTTTTTTCGTTTTTGGGTTAGGATCGATCGACTTATGTATGTGGGAGGTCTGATCTGCAATAATGTGTGGATGTTTGTTATAACCTCTTTGGTACAGCTATAGTTATCCAATATATACGTCTTTGATATTGTTCGTTTCCATATTATTGTTTTTTTCATTTCAAAACTAACATCCGTGCGACGCATGGTTAAATATTAGTACCGTGAATTAAACAATTCTCATAGTTAATGGAGTAAGGCCCCCGCCATTGGGCTTCCGTCCGATGGCAGTGATGTAATAACTCGTAACATTCGGATTTTAGTTAGGTGGGGTCACCGGGAGCACCTTTTTTCTCTCCCTTGTTAAATTATATATTTGTCCTAATAACAAAAACAGTATAGTTACAAATTAAATATATTATAGTATGTTGATCAAAGGTTTAATGGAATATCCATAGCTTTACATAATTATGATAATTTGATCCTTTAAACAAATGATAATTACAAGTGGCTGTGATCTTTTAATTTGTTTAGTTGTTGTTTTGCAAGTGATAAGTTGAGAAATCATTATTTATTAGTAATTTGTGGGACATAGTCGGTAGCTCATTAAAACATTTTAATATTAATCAAATCTTAAATTAGTATTAAACAATGTAATGGAATTTATATCCAAGGCAACTTAAGCCACTTATCAATTATCATTCCCAAAATGCCCTTAAGTCGGCTGCCTTCTGCCACATGATATTTCCCAAACACTTGCCCCTGCCCCTGCCCAAACTGTCCGTGCCACGTGTAGCCAAGTTAAGTGAGCTTCTTTTTCATTTTAATATTTTTGTGTGTACCTATCTGCGGGCTAGTAGTTCTATTGCCTCCTTTTCATTTTAATATTTTTGTGTGAACTTTGAAATTATATTTGCAGTTTGCTGATTGATAATTTATATACTAGCTGCTGCTTGTTTTTTTTTCTTGTGGATGTTATATATACTGCTGTATCTATAATTTTGTTTCTGAAATAAAACTTACGAGGGAGTTGCGCTCTGGATTTCCAGATAAACAGACAGAGCAAACAAATTAAATGAGGGACCCCGGCCCCACCAACACAGTTTTAAGATTCTAATTTCTAACAATCAATTAATTATATATTTGTTTTATTAATATAAATATACTATACTACTTAATTCCTAGTTATGGCAGCAACACCACCACAAGGGAGTTTATGCTTCTCAATTATAGTCTACATACATGGCGCGCCGCTTTCATTTAACTCAACCAATCATACATTAGTACAACTACTCTGTTTTGATACTATTTTGGGCCCAACAAATTTGAAAAGGCCCTCTTGTGGCAATAATTTTATTAATAAATCTGATGGGATTAGTTCGGTACCACTCGGCCGAACTCCCCATAATATTATTGGGCCAAAGCCCAATAGACGATATAGATTAGGCCCATCAAGACTAAACTACTTAACGGTAAGGAAGATCTCCAAATAGACAGTTGGCGCATGTAAAAGTACGTCGACATGCAATTATCTATATAAACGAATGTGTGAAACCCTATTAGGGTTACGATTCATTTATCAATAAAAATACTCTCTTTTAGTGTTATTTTCTTGTCGCCTAGTTCATCTTCTCCGGCGTTTATCAAGCGTTAGTTAGACTTTCCGACGACTAGGGGAATCGGATTTGGAAGATAAATGTGTATACCATGATGTTGTACTGTTAACACTACATGGTATGGTGTGGGCCCATTTTCGTAGGTCCATTTCAATCCCCAAGGTCCACTTGCATGACATTTTGTCATGTGGCTGTTGTTATATTTTGTCACCTTTATGACAACCTATATATATTTTCTTTTTGTAATTAATTAGGCATATCTCTTGGGCTATTTGTAATTTTACATTAATTAAAAATTTTGATAAACTAGTACTAAATGACATCATAGTTTGAACCTTTTTTTCAGCAAAATTACAACAAATTATATATTAATTTATCTATTATTCCATGACTTTGTTGACAAAAAAAAAATGTTAAAATTATCTGCAGATTTTATCGTTATTTCGTCAAAAAGTGCTTACTGACAAGGAGAATTGTGAGATGATTATATTACTTAATGCATAATATCAGTAATTTAATCACAGTTTTCAGATAAGAATCAGTCAAATTATCGAAGTTTAAAAAAAAAGTTACAAATTGCCAGCTGCTAATGACTATTTAATATATTATTTTATTGGGGTCTTAAGATATAGGTCCCTGGTGACAAAATTAATTTGAACTAAATGACAAGTTCAACTAAACATTTGCTTCACATCCTTTATTAAATTCATTCCGAAAATACCCTTTCACTCATTTTTCTTTTTTCAATTTTCACTCTAGCACTTATTACATTATTATAAACAATATCTTTTCCTTATTTTTCGAATTTCGCGTTTCGTTAAATAATTCAGCAGATTTTTAAAATACTATAATATACTATGTTGTACTATGGTTTACACACAACTATCAAAAAAATATTTTATTCTACAGACTATTTTCGTTTTTTTTTTGTTGTTGTTGTCAATACTGTATAGTAGACTACGGTATACTACAGTGTACTATGGTATATTAATTAAGGTGTACTATGGTATTCTACGGTGTACTATGGTATACTACATTGTACGACCAAACCCTAGCATCCTCAAAGCATCAGCCGTCAAACCCTAATAACCAACATCTGCAGCCGTCTCAACCCGTAGTCACCTACCAACTTTGGGAAAACCTAGATCTACCACTTTGAACACAAATCAAGCACAATCTCTTGAAGATCATGAAAATCATATTCAAATGGTAAAAAAATATATGTTTTCCATCAAATCTCTGCCATATAATCACATCCACGCCGCTGCCTCAACCACCACATCCCGTCGCCGCCTCGACCACCACGCGGCACAGCCCCCGCCGCCTCGACCACCATAGCAGCATAGCCCGCCGTCGTCGCCTCGACAATCACAACCCCTCACCCCGCCTCGACCACCACAACGGCACAACCCCCGCTGCCTCGACCACCATAGCAGCATAGCCCGCCGCCGCCTCAATAATCACAACCCCTCACCCCTGTCTCGACAACCACAGCCCCTGCCGCCGCCGCCTAAACCACCACAAACCTCGTCGCTACCTCGTCTATTATTGTCCCTTCATTGTGCTACTAGTCATGAAAACAAGAGAGAGATATAGAGATAGATAGATGAGAGAAGAAAAAATTGTAAAAGACGATGTGCAGAACCGTTTGAGAGATGGAGAGAGAGAGAGAGAACGTGGGAGAAAATTAAAAGAACGAAATTAATGAGAATTGGAGAAACGTGAATATATAAGTTAGAGAATTTAGGTTAAAAGGGCAAGATGGGATTAAAAAAAATTTAGGGATGTGGCTCATATATTATTTGAAACTAAGGATTTAATTAAAAAAAAAAATTCGACTTGTCATTTAGTTCAAATTAGGTTTTGTTTGAGGAACTTATAGCATATTACCCCTATTTTATATGGCCAATTTAATGTTAATTATAAGGTATTTAAATAGCATAAGATGCCAAACATGACACCGTTTCGAAAGCGACACGCGCACGGCTGATTTTCACTAAACATTGATTTATCCCTTGTTTTAATTTCAATTTTCAACTAATATATTTCTTTATTTAAAAAAAATATTACACAATCGAATAAAGAAATTTATTAAATAATATTTATTTAATCAAAATTAATTGATTATCTCAAATAAAAAAATTCAACCGCTATTGCATATGAAATAAGTCAATCCCATATTTATTTCTCCTTTGACTTTTAATTCCTCCTAAAGTGCACTAAAAATCAAGCCAAGTGATTATTTTGTCAAAGCCTTAAAACCATGGCGAAATAATCACAACTACTACCACAATATGAAATATTATATTTAATTAATAGTTTCCTTTATTATTCTTTTTATATGATTATTTGTCGATATACCAAAAGCTTAAGACAAATAAAATGTCTCTGTCTTTTGATATTATAGAGAGAAGTAACAATGATTTGTTTAATCCCATGAATCTCCGAAAAAAGGGTCATACTCATAAATCATAAATATGTTTCTTTCTTAGCATTTTATTTTATTTTATTAATTACCTTTTCATTTGTTGTACTAATATTTTTTTTTTTTTTTTTTGATAATGCAGGAACCCGCAGCCAACCATATAGGTGCACTGGGTAAACCTACACTCTCGTATAATAGCTTGCAAACCATACGAGAGATTTGTTGTACTAATATTGATAAATAGAAAAGATTATTCAATGTACATAGCTGGAGCTAGATGTCAAACGTTAAATCCAATACTCTTAGGTTGTCTAAATCCCTTACAAGTTACAAAATACTATTAATTGTGGATGATAATTAATTTATAAAAAAAATTAATAATGGAAATGGTACTTAGCTGTAAAGGAAGTGTGTCTAGTCTGAATATATATATCCATTGGATGTATCTATGGATGAACCAAAATTTAAACACCAAACAAACTAAACAAACGTGTGTTTGTCTTAATTTGCTTACTAATGGGAAATTGGTTCTATGTCACCACTCACCACATGTTGTATGTATTTTCTGTCCTCCCCAATTTCCTATTATTTATTTATTTATTTTCGACAAAAAAAGTTTCAAACTCGGGCTGATTACAGCAAGTGAAAGTCAATTTTCGAACGTATAAAAATACTAGCACATTCATCTATTCGTATTAAATCAATATACAATAAGAATCTAACCGTGACAAATAAAAATGAAATGCAGTATATTCTAAGAATCTATATACGATCGAACTTTCTTCCGTAATGCCTAGCATCCTTATTCTCTTTTCTTAACATGTGATTATAAATTTTTATCGTATATAATACTATTAATGTACGCATGCCATAACATATAAAATATAAATATACAATTAAAATTTATAATTCTTAATAGCATAGAATAAGTGGAAGTTACTACTTACAACAACAACACGCTAAAATATTATAATTATGTTTGAAAATGAAAAAATAAAATAAAAAAAATTCAATTATTATTTGTTAGCTTTTTGTTCGTGACATAGGAAAAATGATTACCCAAGAGTCAAGGATCTGAAAATTATGAAAGTGTGCAGCACATGAATAACAACTATATATGGCTAACCATTTTCTTGATAATTTAAAATAGTTAATTTTATTTGATGGACATTCAATTGGGTGCTTAATTACTTTTAAATAACTTTAATACTTTTTGTTATTAGATTAGTTGTTAATGGAAAATGATTGATGTAATTAGATTACAATCTAATCTTTTTTCAATTTTCGAATTTTTCCGAACTGTTTTTGGAAGAAACTGAATTATTTCGGGTCCAATTTTAATTTTCAAAAAAAAATATTTTTTTTCCTTTAAAAAATCACACATATAATATTAATTTTTGTATTTAGTATTACAGGTGACTAAAAAAATGATATTTACTCATGATGTATGTAATCCAAATGGGGATGAAGAAAAAGATTAGTAGAGAGGAAATGGATTACTGAAATAATTATGGAGAAGATTTACACAGATCCTCAACTAATTACCATTCAAATCCAGATTTTCATTTTGACCCCAAATTTGTAACCAAGTCAACGTCCTGCTTTTCACGCCGTTCCCCTCGCACCAAACACACTCACCACTTTCAACTTGCCCCTCTCTCTCTCTCTAAGAAATACTAATATAATATATTTATCCATATCTCTCTCTCTCTCTCTCTCTCTCTATCTATATTTTGTGTCTCTGTGTGTGTATAGACTTGTAGGCATGCTGCTGTTATTATTATCTTTAAAAGTCAGGAAAATAACGGCATATTCCTCTCTCTAACCTCTCTCTCTCTCTCTCTCTCTATCTTTCCTCTCTCTCTCGGTCTCTCTCTCTAACACACTTTTTAGTTATTTTTTAGGGAGAAATCCTCTAAACAACTCAATTGTTCACAACACTTGAAATTCTTCCCCCAAAAAAAACCCAAAATCAATTATTTTCTCATATGCATTAATCTGATTTGAGAAAACCCATGTAGTATTCCTAGATTATTACCTAGAAAACACAATTTCTTTAAAATCCGCTCAAAAAAAAAAAAAAAAAAAAGAGGAATCTTTGTTGGAAAATCCGTCCAATTTTGCTGGGTCTTTCTTTCTCTCTCGTCTGGTTCTTAAACGAACGGTAAGATGGTGGTGAAGATAATGAGGTGGAGGCCATGGCCGCCTCTTATTTCAAGGAAACATGCGGTGAAACTCACGGTGAAGAGGCTTGAGGGTGGGGATTGGGTGCGGGAGGGTGCAGAGAAGGATAATGAATCCCTTGCGGTGGAGATCAGGTGGAAGGGACACAAGATTTCTCTGGGCTCGTTCAGGAGGACGGTGAAAAGGAACTGCACTAGGGAAGAAATTGTGAAAAGGGCTCATGGCCCAAACGGCGGCGTTTTGGTTGAGTGGGATGAAGAGTTTCAGACCGTCTGCAGCTTTTCTGGGTACAAGGACAATGTGTTTCACCCTTGGGAGATCAACTTCACTCTCTTGCATGTGAGTTTTATTCTTCAATTTTTTTTATTTTTTGATACCAAGATCTTAGGGCTTCTGAATTTATTTTCTAGATTCCCCTTTTAATTTTATTGGATAATTTTGTTTATGTTGTTTTACTGTTCAATTTCAGATTCTTTTCCATGGGTTTTTCAATTTTTGGCCCCCCACCCCCCACCCTCTTTTTTTTTCTTTTTTTGGGGCTGATGTGATTGAACCCCATCTCCCTCTTTTTGGTAAAATCGAAATTCGATATGGGTTAATTGTTGTAAGATATTTGATTTACTTGTTTATGTGTTGCTACTGTATTTGGGTGTTCTATGATCTCTCTATTTGGAATTATTAAGATGGACTCTTAATTTCGTTCGGGGATTGATGTTCGTTTTAGGGTTGTATTCGTGTTCCGGTTTACTTGCAGTTGTTGTTTAATGTTTTAGATTCATGACTGAAAATGGGCAAGTTCCAGATCAGATTCTGATTGCCACTTAATTGCTTCCACATCTATAATTCGTGTTGTAGAATTTTCGAAAATCGACACGTTTTTGTTCCGCGCCATAATTGCTTGTGTATTTCCCTTTTTCTTTATTTTGCGATTACGTGGATACTTCTAGTTCATGCATGGTTGTTAGTTGAATTGCATTAATTGAACGGTTTCCAAATGACTGCTGCTAACCGATGTTTGGCATAGAATCTCAGATGCCTTTTGTTTTGTCCGTTAGTCCGAGAAGTTAATTTAGTATCGTCCGAACAACCACAAACACCGACGGTTGAGGATATAATGACAAAGCTTGTCGGCTTTGTGGAAATGATTGCCACGTGGACTAGTAAATCTATTTTTCTATTATGTTATATATAACGACCACGTGCCACGTATTGTTAACTAAATATTAGTTATAGCTCTATCCTTTTAAATTCTTGATGTTTCAGTATTTTAATCTTCTAGAAGCAGAGATTTGGTCGAAGAACTTCTATTTTGATAATTTTAGAAAAAAAAAATTGGTATTCGTTCAAAATTCTTATAGCGTATAATCTTTCAGGGCCAGAATTCAGGGCCGAAGAACAAGATCTCAGTTGTTGGTACAGCTGCCTTAAACATTGCTGAATATGCTTCCATGGCTAAAGAGCAAGAAACCGAAATCAAGATTCCATTAACAGTTCCTAATGTTGCTACTGAACAACGTCCTGTGCTCTGTGTAAGTAACTATGTTTTTGACATTATATTACAACCTTTAAATACACCTACTATAGTAGTAAATAAACTAATCGTCATATATATTACAGATATCTCTCAGGCTGCTGGAATTTATAGCTGCAAGAGAATTGGCAGAAGGGGCACAAAGTCCGATAATGCCAATTTCGTCGTCTTCTGGAGAAACTGGACCCGCAGAAAAAGAAGAGGTTTCTGCACTTAAAGCTAGTCTGCGGAAAGTAAAAATATTTACCGAATATGTCTCGGCTCGAAGAGCTAAAAAAGCCTGTCTTGAGGAGAACGGCAGTGAAGGAAGACACTCTGCCAAAAGTGAAGAGGAAGGTGAATATGGCTACTCCTTCGATTCCGATTCGCTCGAGGAGTTCGAGGAAGGAGAATCTGACGAAGGAGGGGGCAAGGTGGGCCTCACTGATAGGAAGTCGTGCAGTTACGGTACATTGGCTTTTGCAAACTATGCTGGTGTATCGAGTTATTCCAGTTCCAGAATCAAGAACGATGAGGATGAGGATTGGATTTATTACAGCAACCGCCGTAGATCGGATGTTGGCTGTGGCGCACATGTAGAGGATCTGAGCTCCTCTGTGCCTGAGCAATTGTTAGCACAGAATAATACTAAACGGAGTATTTTACCTTGGAGGAAGAGGAAGCTGAGTTTCAGATCTCCTAAAGCTAAAGGCGAGCCTTTGCTTAAAAAGGCGTACGGAGAGGAAGGAGGAGATGACATTGACTTTGACCGTAGGCAGCTCAGTTCTGACGAATCTGTCTCTTTCGGGGTAAGAAAATTCAAATGCAAAACGTTGACACTATTTTGTGAATTCAAATTTCTGATTCTTTCCCATTTATATCTCCTTTTTTTCTCAGTGGCATAAAACCGATGAAGACTCGAATGCAAATCGATCGTCAGTTTCTGAGTTTGGAGATGATAATTTTGCTGTTGGAATATGGGAGCAGAAGGAAATTACGAGCAGGGACGGGCAAATGAAGATTCATACGCAGGTCTTTTTCGCTTCGATAGACCAGAGAAGTGAGCGGGCTGCCGGAGAAAGTGCCTGCACCGCCCTTGTGGCGGTGATTGCTGATTGGCTGCAGAACAACCCTAACCTAATGCCAATCAAATCACAGTTCGACACCTTAATCAGAGATGGCTCGTTAGAATGGAGAAGCCTATGCGAGAACGAAACCTACAGAGAGAGATTCCCAGATAAGCACTTTGATCTCGAAACTGTCCTCCAGGCAAAAATCCGGGATCTTTGTGTGGCCCCTGCGAAATCGTTTATTGGGTTTTTCCATCCTGAAGGTATGGAGCAGGGCAATTTCGACTTTTTGCATGGGGCTATGTCGTTCGACAATATTTGGGATGAGATTGCCTCCTCCGAGTGTCCCACGGATGGCAAAGAAGAAGCACCTGTTTTTATTGTGAGTTGGAACGATCACTTTTTCGTACTCAAGGTCGAAAAAGATGCTTACTACATAATAGATACCTTGGGTGAAAGATTGCACGAGGGTTGCAATCAGGCTTACATACTTAAATTCGATCGAAATACAGCCATTTGTAAACTGCCAACTAGTACTAATCAAACTAATCAATCATTACAAGAAAAGAAACCGGTTGCTGACGTAGAGGAGAAAGAAAACGAGGAGCCAATCAAGAACGAGGAAGAGGAAGAAGAGGTTGTTTGTCGAGGTAAAGAGTCGTGCAAAGAGTACATAAAGAGTTTTCTGGCTGCAATTCCGATTAGAGAACTTCAGACAGATATTAAGAAAGGGTTGACTAAAAATTCGGCCCCACTTCATCATCGGCTGCAGATTGAGTTTCACTTCACCGAATTGAAAGAATCTTTTCCCTCCTGTTCTTTCCCTGCAGTTGTTGAAGCAGTTGATGTTAGAATGCCGGAGGTGGTTGCTGCTCTGCCTATAATAAAGACAACAACATAGGAAAATGGTGGTAACTGTACATTTTGAGTAGTGTGATTATAGCTTTTAACTTTTTTTAGTTTTGCTTCAGATGAATGAATGAATGGGCAGCAAAAGAGCATCCGGTTCATATTCCTCCAGTTCCTTACTTCTTTTTTTGTGTCTAGTGTTCAGAAATGTAACCATCTTTTACTAGGTGTGTGTTTTTTCGGTACACCGTTATTTCTGATTTCTAGTTTTCGTTTAGGTTTTTTTTCTGCATGGATAATTTGTTAATCACAGTGTATGATGGATGACCTCTATAACGTAACTTTCTGCTAATTAATTTGTGTTTAATTAATTAATTAATCGTTTATTTTAGATTATGAACCTTCTGTGGTTTGGTGCTGTTGTTTTTGTTAAGTTGATGAATTACCTTCAATTATGCTAATTTTTCACTTGGGAAAAATATTTAGAGAGAGAGAGATATATTTTATTTGAAGTGGGATTTTATTTGAATCTAATGCTAACCAACAAACTAGCTGCAAACAGAGCACTTAATCAATCCATTTTCGTTACAGTCGGGGCATTTTATCACCACCCCCTCGTTTCCCTCCTCGTTTGTAACCTTCCTACTACCGTTACACGTACAACACATCAAGAACCGAATGCCAGCACATCCTCTGCAAGGATTATTACACGAGCTAACTAATGGAATCCCTTGTAAGAGATTTTTCAGCATTCCCTTTTCGTGTAATCCGACCACTTCATCGGCCCCACCTATGCATCTCCCTCGTACGAAAAGCCTGGGAGGTACAACCCTGCCACCTAGGACTCCCCAAAGCTCCTCTCTGTACTCCAAATGCATGGACACATCTCTCTCCGAGTAAACCACCCGAAAACTTTCCAACAGAAACCTGATCGTGTTGCAGTCTTCGAAAGTCTTTCTTATTCCCCTCAGGCTCGTTGTATACAGTACTAGGCCGTCTCTCCCTCCAGGCGGACACCTGTCCTCCTCAAATTCTGGTACAAGTGGGAGGTTATTTTTGCACTCTGATACTGAAATTGTAGCACCGTTTTCTTCGGATTTTGACTCGAGCTTTTCTTGACTATCTGCATTGGGGGCTGAAAGAAAAGTTTCTTCTTTGACATGAGAAGGGATTTCGGACATGGTGAAATTTTCGATAATTAGTGTGGGAACGGTTTGCTTGACAAGATTTGAGGTCGTGTTTGTCTGAAACGATAAACTTGCGCCTACGACAGGCTTCCGAGTGGGAGTGGAGATGGATTTCAGTTTCCTCAGAATTCTTCCTCTCATGTTTTTCATTTCTCTAAACAAAGTTTTTGAGCAGAGATTATTGCATAATCAGACAACCAACTAAAGTGGCAGTGTCTGATAGATGGATAAGAGTATACATATGTGTGTGTGTGTGTTTCTTTCTACAATGTATGTAATACCATTGTTGAGTGTATTTCTATTTCAAGATTAAGAAGTTATAGGGTGTGGATGAATGTTTTATCTCGACCAATAAGAACAGCCCACGTCGGCACGAGGAAGGGCATAACCGTAATTTTGAAGATATAGAGATGTAACATTTGATAGTGGGGGGAGACAAGGTGTGCCATGGTTCATAATTCAATCACTAAGGAGCAAAAGCTAGCTTCCTTTTTTTTCTTTTCTTTTTCCACACTCAGACTTTGTGGATATAAAGTTAGTACCAGCCATGAGCCCTGTCTCACAATTTTCAACCTCTCAAAACTATTACAATTATAATTTATTTTTATTTACGCGATAATAATAATAATACACTGCTCGAAAAATAACAAATAACGAATCTTTTGAAGCTGTTCAATTTATTAGTTTCAATGATGGTTAAATTAAATGAAAAGTGCATGTTTGTTGGTTGATTGATTTGATTTGATGATTAATTTTCAACTTCCACCAACTAAACATCATTTCTAATGATGCATCAATTTCTAATTAGAATCTTGCTACATGTTTTGTTGTATTTGATCATAGTTTTATCATCCAAACAATTACAATCTACAATTGTTAAATCTAGGGCCGGGCATGGGTCGGTTTTATCGGCCACCTGACCCACTTTTCTTGGCCGATAACCGATAATTGACCGACCCATATACCGATAACCGACCCATTTTTTGGGTCGGGTAGATAAGTGACCGATAATAGTCCAACCTGACCCATACACAGTCCTAGTTAAATCATGTCTTCGGAACAATTATTACCATCCTCGTCCTAATTACTTTATAAAATTCCTCTTACTCAAAGTTAAATGCCAAATATTGCAATAGGATTTATTCATCAATGGAATTTTCAGTTTCATCACCTAAATAAAGAATACAAGAGAATAAATCACACGAAAACTTAATTCATAGAAATCTTCAAATTTTGTCCCGGTTGGTGATACAAACACGGGATTTCCTGCAAAATTTAGTTTGTATCCGTAACATTCTAACGACTCTCATACATTAACATCAAATAGAAATCAAATAATTTAATATATTCCACAATGCATTTCATTGCAAGAGAATATCGAAACAATTTATAAATTGCAATGCTTAATATCCGACCATGTATTTTGTTTGCTGCTCCCAATAGATTTTCGATTGCTTCACCATCTCAGCTCGTTCGGCGGTCATCCTCTCTTTCCAGTATTCCTTGCAACTATAAAAAATAAAAATAAAAAATAATTAAAAACTCGTGGTTAGTACTGAAATTAAAAAAAAACATCCGAGGTGAAATTTTTCTACTCACTCTTTCTTCAGGAGCATATCTAATTCCATCATGTGCACTGCGTTACTATATACCCCAGCCTGCATTTAAGGACAAAGATTACTGTTTAAGGCCGGTAAAACCAAATTAATTAACAGCAATTTGCACAATTAACTCTGAAATGCATATATATAAACATGTTAATCACCTCTCTGCAGATAGGGCATTTTGATTCTTGATTTGCAGACTTAGGGCCTTGGAATATCATAACCGAAGCCGCAGAGCAAGCACATGATTTACAGAAGAGATGCCCGCAACCCAAGGCGTAAGGATTGAACACTAGCTCCTAAAAATAATAAACTGCGAAATTAATTACTAATTCCAAGAAGAAAAAAAAAATTTAGTGAACAATAAAAAAAAAATAAGTGATCAGGAAAATGGATCAAACTCACCAAACAAATCGCACAAGTTAGACTGTATTCCAATTTCACAGAATCCGGAAGAGTCAAAGTCATCATTGGCTGCGTATCACTCAAATCAAACGAGAACGGATTAAGTAGCCCGTCACAGTTTCCACCATTCGATTCGTTAAAATGCATGTAGAAAGCCCCAAGCTCGATTAACCAAGGTGACTGCAGAATCTCCATATGCTCCGACCGCATTTTGGATTTGAACTTCCTTCCATTCGCAGTACCGTGTACCTAAAAATCGAGTCGTTAGTATAAACACAAGAATATCAAGAATACGATTAGAAACTAATGATAATGAATAACAGAGAACCAATTTATTATTGCTTACTTTATCGTACTTCTTGAGAATTTTCCGCATGGCTACAGCATTCATCATGACGTATTCGATCAGCATTCGACACTCTTGTGCTGTGGCTTGCTGTGGGCTAACGAAACACTGACGCAAAAATGTGAAATATTTGGGCAACCCACTATTGAAGTGAAATTGGAGAAGGCGTCGAACTCGTGAACTAAAGCATCCAGCTATATCGGAAGCCTCCTTCATCAATTCGGAGAAGAATTTCTGATCACACACTACAATATGGGAAAATAAAAATGTCGATGAATTTGCGAGAAGCCGTATAAATATGTCAAGAAATCATCATTTGAAATCGTGAAAAAGTTACGCATACGGAACATAACGTGCAGAACTTGAAATAAAACGACTCGATTACAAACCGATAAGTATATGGTGGCTAATAATGATTTTTCATTGCAGCTCCGTTTTTTCCAACTCGATTATATATTTAATACATAGTCTTGACTTATAAATCATGCATTTTTTCAGTCCCATTGAATTGATTATTTCAGGTTTATAAACAATGAAAATTTTGCAACAACTCTTAAATCATAAATATAAATTATCCTCTCATTTTCAACATCAACACCCCCAACCATTGCTACACAGCAACCATAAAAAGAAAAGAAAAAAAAAATCAAGCAATTATAAAAAATACAAAGTAATAATATATAAATAAATTAATAAAAGATTACTTACATGGGCAGGAGTCGTATTGGGAGAACTGAGACAAAGCCCCTTCTTCACCATTGTTATCATCAGAGAAATCCTTGATAGCTTTGCATCTTCTGCAACTTTTGAGCACTTTTTTCAGGCGCTTGTATTCCACGTAGCAGCACTTCTCCACAAACCTCTCTTCATTCGTCTGCAAATACTCCGTAAACGTTTCCCCAAATTTCATCCCGATCGATTTTTTTATTTTTTTTTATTTGTTTCCTCCCCTACAAAATTGTTGACCATCAATAGAAATTTGGTGCCCTAACCCTAATTAAATCCCTCTCTCGAAACCGAGATTGTAAAAAGGGAGAAGAAAGGATTTTTCGAAATTGAATTTAATTTGCTTTAATTATGAGTCAACTCTCGATTACGGATATGATAATTAATAGGATTAAAAGAACAGAGGAAAAAGGAATCGGAAGAGATTTACACCGACGAGAAAAAAGACGTTATGATTTTTTGGGTGGCGAGAATGGCCGACGCGGCGGGGCGGTAGTAGTAGACCTATGCATGCACTGCAAGAGCGCACGTGCTTTTTAAGTCTCAGGTGAAATTTGACACGTGCCAAATCAAAATCCAATTTCCTGGTCTTTTCTCGCAAGTGACAACTCATTGTGGTCAAATACTTGCTGTACGGCTCTTTTAATTGTCAACCTTATTATAATTAATTAATCAAATTACATCGATATATTATAGTAAATCTAATTGCACTTATGATTTTTAACTTTTTTGTTGTAAATTATTTTATAAATTTGAAACTTATTGCCAAGTGGGTACGAGTAAGTGAATTTGGGCCATGGATTTGAAATCCAGTTGGTCCAAATTCATGTGTGTAGCCCATGGTTTAATTATTCTATAATTTTATAAAAAGACATTTTTATTTAGAAAATACTTGAATAATGTTCAAATGGTTGATTCATAATTTAATTATTATTATTAACTTATAAACATATGTATTATTGCATACGTATTTTGGGACTTAAAAAGCAAAAGGGAAATGCTTTACCTACGCAACTTTGCATCAAAACCCCCTACTATTAAATAAGAGATATTTCTGCTTTTGTCATATAAAAAAGAGCAAGTTGAGAAAAATAATGGGGACTAAAAGACATGTTCTTATTCCTTTTCAAGAAAGATTATTACACCCAAAAAGTGAAAAAGAAGACACACTGATTATACAACCACAATCCAAAAGTGTAAATCATTAGTGTTGACACCAGATATCGTCTATGAAACTTGCTTTGTTGATAAAGATCGACAGTGATTTTACTTGATGTAATTGTTAGAAATTTTATTATATGATCCGATTTTTATAACACAAATTGCACATAGAATTAACGTGGTTTGCATTCACGGGACCAACAAATTGGACTTTTATTGTCAGACAAAAAATCTCACACTCTCAAAAAAAAAAATATATATATATATATATATATTTAGAAATAGAATATAAAAATAAAACTCCTTAATTATAATCAAATAGTATGTACTGTATATAAAGATGAACACACTTAATTTGAAGGCAAGAAGAAGAAGAGCAGTTGATAATATCAGCATCAACAGTTGTCAATGACAACAGGGTTGTGGTCTCTGATCACCAAAACCCCAAAAATGGCGTTCTCTAGAAAACCTACATGCACTCTCTTCTTCATCCTAACCCTCTCCGCCCTCGCCCTCTACACTACCCTCCGCCACCACCATCACCACCCTCGCCCTCCCTTCGCCGCCGCCGCGAAAAACCCCCTTTACTACCGCAATATCTTCCTCTCCACGGCCAACAACTACACCATCGCCGGATATCTCCGAAACCTAACCCTCCACCCCCACCTCGCCGGCACTCCCCTCTCCCTCTCGACCGCCGTCTACGTGCAATCGCACTTCCAAACCCTAGGCCTAACCACCCACATGACCAACTTCTCCGCCCTACTTTCCTACCCCACGCGCTCCTCTCTCTACGCACGCTTTATCAACGGCACTGTTCACCCCGTCCCCCTCTCGGAGCCCGACGTTCCCCAAAACGGCGTCGTGCTGCCGTACCACGCTTACTCCCCCTCCGGCACCGCGTACGGCGAGGCGGTGTTCCTCAACTACGGCAGGGATCAGGACTACCGCGCGCTGGGTGTAGATGTCAAGGGCTGCGTGGGGTTAGTCCGCCGGGGTTCCGGGATGTCGAGGTACGAGGTCGTGCGAAACGCGGCGGCGCACGGTGTGTCGGCGGTGCTAATGTACACCGAGGGTGAGTGTAAAGAAGGGGTAGAGAGGGGGACTGTGATGAACGGCTTGGGCGACCCACTTAGCCCCGGTTGGGCCGGGATTGAAGGTGGTGAGGAACTTGACTTGAACGATCTACAGGTGGCCGAGAAATTTCCAGGTTTGCCCTCGTTGCCCATATCGGAGACGGCGGCAGAAAGTATAATTGAGTCGTTGGAAGGGGAGAAGATGCCCCATCAGTGGATGGAGAGTTTTCAGAGTGGTAATAGAAGAATTACTCGGGTGGGACCCGGCCCGACTATGCTCAATTTTACGTACGAGGTTGGTTGAATCTTTAAGTTTATGTTTGTTCTTTGATGATTAATCTGCTTATGTTTGGTTTTCCAATGATAGTCATTTTCTGTTTTAATGAAATGAATTGCTATTGTGGTTAATCCTAGTGGTCCACCCCTTCATTTGAAACAGCACACACCTTCGATGTTTCGACAAGACTCTAGTTAGTTAACCTTCGGTGTTAGGTTTGGTGTGACGAGCTTTTTGTTAATTGAACATGACAATTGTTGGTTCTTGGATTGTAGCTTTTGTTGTTATGTTAGAAGTCGGATTCGGTTGCTAATAGGAGAAAATTAATTGAAAGTTGACTTTAAGTAAGTGATCAACAAATTAATAAATATGGAAATTAGGAAGTTGCTTTTCCTTTCAATTTTCATGTCCGTTTGTTTCTCGAAAGGTTATAAAGGATGGGTGATTTGGCAATCAAGTATTTTAGCTTACTGATGATTTCGCTTTCCTAAATACTAACCTTGATAAATTTTAGATAGTTTTTGTATTTGGATCGTAATCTGTTGTCGTCAGCAGATATGAGAAGTAATTGCTTGTTTATCATAATATTTATAGAATAAGTTAACTGTTATTACTTGTTAGGGTGTCCTATTCAACTTCTAGTTGAAAATTGATGAGTAAACATGATTAATTTCTTCAGATCTCATAGTATTTTTTTATCTCCATCTTTTGATTTTGGTTGCTTCAAGAATTGTTTGTGAATAAAAGGTCTACATAAATTCACTGAATAAGCTCAAAGTATGCAAACGGCCTGATAGAAAATGTGAGACACCTTACATATTATTGGCAAGACATTAATTAAAATCTGTAGTTATCCTATATAGAAACATAATTACATGACTTCGATTCTTGGAGTCCCCTTTGACCGTCTTCTCTCGGAAACTAATTATTAACCCGGGAAATTATGAAATCGTTGAAAAAAGAGAATGAATCAAAATATAGCGGCTATTCTTCTTTCTGCTCCGAACTAAAATACGCTTCTGGCAACTCTGATTTTTTTTTTTCATTCTGTGTACAGGGCGAGAAAAAGATGGCAACCATCCATAATGTATTTTCAGTTATAAAAGGATCAGAAGAACCGGATAGAGCAGTTCTTTTAGGCAACCATAGAGATGCATGGACTTATGGTGCTGTTGATCCTAATAGTGGAACTGCTGCTCTACTTGATATTGCCCGTCGATTTTCTCTTCTAATGCGTTTAGGTTGGTATCCAAGAAGAACAATCATTCTTTGCAGCTGGGATGCTGAAGAATTTGGGATGGTAGGTAATATTCTATTATCACCTGCTATTATTACCAGCACATCCGAATCCGATGAATGAACCACGCAAAATTTGGGTTACAGTTATTTTTCAAAAAACACCAAAAAAACGTACTCCATAAATCATCTGATTTTGTCCTCTAGAGTTTTTTGTCCTTGCATTTCGAATTCTAGATATAGACATGTGGAAGTTGTTTTTTTTATGAAATCTGAAATCCGACTCATCAGTTCGGTTATTTTGGGTTCAGATTGGATCAACTGAATGGGTTGAGCAAAACCTTGTGAATCTTGGTTCCAAAGCAGTGGCCTACATTAATGTGGATTGCGCAGCTCAGGGGCCTGGTTTTTTCGTGAGTTCAACTCCTCAGCTAGATGACCTTATTGTTGAGGTAACAAAGCAGGTAATCTCGTGTTTCTTCGAAGTGAAATCAAGAAGCTAATCGACTCAAGTAATGGCATTTTCTTATGTAATAATCTTGTGGAAATGTTGTCGACATGTCTGATACAGGTTAAAGATCCTGATGCGGAGAATTTATATTTACATGAGCGGTGGGCAGCTGCCAACAAAGGTGTCAATGTAAGTTGTTTTTGTATACGACTGAAAATGCACTTTAAATATTTAGTACTGATGTTTGGTTTCAGTTCTTATAACTTCTTTATCTGCATATCGAATGGAAAATTGCTTGAAGTAAAGTCATAGTTAGTTGCTAACTTAACTGAACCAAGTAGGGGTCAGATAGCTTTGGGGCATCACATTTTAATACGATCTGATTCTCTTTTTTTCTTTTTCTCCACTCGGCTCTCGTTTGATCAATCCTTGATGTCCCTATTCCTAAAGCCATGTCTTAGTGATTATTGTTTTCATTTGTTGGGCAGCCGATTCAGAGACTCAGCAGAGTTGATTCAGATTTTGCTCCATTTTTGCAACATGCTGGGGTTCCTTCTATTGATTTATACTTCGGAATTGGTATATTTCTCAACCTTAGTTCGTTTCACTCGATACTTTGAAAATAGCAGTTAAATTTGATCATCTGGACTTGATTGTTGGGACTTTCCTCTTGGTAATAGTAATTTTTGTGCATGGATTTCCGAAAGTAATATTCACTGTCATGCAGATTTCCCAGTTTATCATACAGCTTTTGACTCCTATGATTGGATGGTGAATGTTGGGGACCCCTTATTTAAGCGGCATGTAACAGGTAATATTTTTTATTTTTTTTTGTGACTGCATGAAACTGCTATTATTTCCGAAGCATTTGACATGTGCTAGCCTAGAACCTTCTTTATCATATAGTCTCACTTATTTTTCCTATTTGGGGCATCAGCGGCAGGAATATGGGGACTCGTTGCACTTCACCTGGCTGATGATCCGATTCTGCCTTTTAACTACCTTTCTTATGCTACTGAATTGCAGGTAAAGATTTTCTTCTATTATGATGATCCAAGTTCTTATTTTATTTTTCTATGTTTTCATTTTCTTCCTAAATATTTTATGATTTTAGATTTCTCATTTATGTCCAACTTATGTACTCTTTAGGAGTATAAAAACGTGCTGAATGAGTTATTGGGAGGCACAATCTCGTTGGATCCCATTGCTGATGCCATCCAAGAATTCATCACCGCTGCAAATGTAACCGAGGAAGAAATCAAGGTTAGATGAAAACTTCTTCTCAAAACTCCCCATCCTGAAGTAAATTTGTGTACACTAGCTAGATCGCACTTGTATTCTTGTATTGTTGTTTTAGGCTCGGGAATTTGAAATTTCCATGAAAAAAGTAGAATAGAATAGTTCTCTTGTTAAAAGGGCATCATCATCCCTTTTCTAATTTCAAACCGTAGAAACTGAGGGTGGATCAGAGCTCGGACGAATCTACAGTATTGAGGAGGCGCATGTTAAACGATCGACTAATGCTTACTGAAAGAGGCTTCTTAGATCCCGAGGGTCTCCCCGGAAGGCAATGGTTCAAGCATCTTGTGAGCATATTCTTCGATGCCGTTCATAGAACAGTATTTTCCTTTTTTTTTTTTTTTTCTCAACCAATGATGTTTTTAAAAACGTACAATGCAGATATATGGGCCTCGTGGGGATAGTGAAAGCAAGATTGATTTTTTTCCTGGAATAGGTGATGCAATGTCTGAAAGAAGAGGGGAGAAGGAAAGAAAGGCAATGATTACGCACGAGATGTGGAGAGTTGCTAGGGCCATTCAAAGAGCAGCTACTGCTTTGAGAGGCGAATTCACCTGATTGATTCATCGATCGATCGATAGATCACTCAAGGCTGGTGGAGTTGTGTATATTATTATTTCAAATGTTTTCTTGCTTCTCTTCAAGTTCAATTCCTTGCACCCCTCCCTCCTCTCATCATTCATTGAAAATTTGAAGGATTTAAAATGACAAAATGTGAAGATTTTGAAAACTCAAAATTAAAACTTCAAACGAGAAGTGTTAAATCCAAAATTAAAACATATTTGCCAAATTACCAGATAATATAGATAAATTCGTATATGGATTTCCAGAATGTTCAAAACCATATACTACTGAAAACTCAATTTTCCGAAAAAAAATATTTAAAATATTTTACAAAAATTAAACGCTCCAGGTAGGGGTCGAACCTACGACTTTCTGCTTAGGAAACAGACGCTCTATCCACTGAGCTACAGGCGCTTTTGTTATATCAAACGTACATTGTTTTATACTTACGTTAACATCCCTTGGGCCGTTTCTTTCGCTTACTGGGCCTACTTTACCTTTTTGGACCGTTCGTTTTAATTTATGGGCTGCTTATTTGGGCCGTTTCTTTCCTTTATTGGGCCTATTTCTATTGCCAATTTGGCCTGTTTCTCTCACTTATTGGGCCTATTTTTTTCGTTTCTCTTATTGGGCCTCTTATATGGTCTTATTGGGCCTAATTTTTTGCCTGATTGGCCCATTACTTTGACCCTCTTTTATGGACATATTGGGCCTATTTTTTGCCTGTTTGGGCCTCTTCTATGGACTTATTGGGCCTATGTTTTGCTCATTTGGGCCGTTTCTTTCGCTTATTGGGCCTATTATTTTGCCACTTTGGCCCGTTTCTTTTCCTTTTTGTGCCTCTTGTTTCGATTCGCCCACTTATTTTGCTTTTCTGAGCCTCGTTTTGGGCTGTTCTTTCATTTTGGGGGCCCCTGCTATTTCCTTATTGGGCCAATTATTTTGCCATTTTCGGGCCGGTTCTTTAGGTTTTTCGGTCTCTCTTTTCTCTAGGTTTTTATCTCATGCAGTACAATAGAGTTTCAATTTATGTAGTCACTATTACGTTTTGTTTTTTACAAGTTAAATTTTATCCGCTGTAAAAAACAACAGGATTGATTGTTTCTTTAACAAGCTCACCACCACCAACCCCCTTATTTCGTTAAAGTCTTCACAAGATACAACGAAAACAAGGGGATATGAAATCTGAAAGGCAGGAGACACTACGGAAGGCCTAACTATACCCCACTTTACAACCCCATAAACCAAAAATCTCGTCATCATGTACATGAACGAAAGCAACTAAATTTGGGAAGATGAGAAGCAAAGACTAGTTTCAATAAAAATGATTTAAGACCAAAATATCAGAGAGCCACAATGGGTCTCGTTTCCCTTTCCTCTCATTCCGGTATTCTCAGACTCAATTGTATAATTTCACCGACTTCTCATATGTGTGGCGGTTCTGCAACTATCAAAACCGTAAAGGAGTTAAAAGAAGCTTCAGCCCAATTCAAGTCGAATATACTTCAGCTTTCAATAACATGGATAAATGCCATTCTAAGGTATATTTACCTGGTTAGAATACGCCCTTTTAGGACTAGTATCCGAGTGCTCTAACCCCAGGTACTGCTCCCAAGCACCATAAACATCTCTTCTCTGGAAAAAGAGGAACACATTCTGAGTCTTGCTACCGAATTTTTAATAACTAAATAATTAGCAAGATAAAGAAAATGTTACCTGAAAACGACTGGAAACAATGTCAGAGTCCTCAAGATATTCCGGACGTCCCAATGATAAGAAGGCAAACTTCCACTGAGTATTGAAGTAAAAAACCAAATGATCAGAAATAATACTAGAGTCCTATTTAGCAACCAGGGAAAACTTTTAGGAAGTTAAGTGGTATTAGTCAGTGAACACAACGTACCTTCAAGAACTCCTCATCTGCAACCTGCAATTTCTTCTGAATTCGTGCTTTAATCTCTGCTAATGTTTCACTTTCATGGATGACCAGAAAGAATGGTTCCCCAAAATTCTGGACTTGCTGCTTAGGGACCCAAAAATAGATTAAGAAATGCAAACTGTAAATATATGTGTGTGTGTGTGTGTGTGTGTGTGTGTGTGTGTGTGTGTGTGTGTGTGTGTGTGTGTGTGTGTGTGTGTTTGTGCATAGGGTAAAACTGAAAGATAAAGTACCGCTTGATTCTGGGCACTATCCTTCGTGAAATGGTAAACATGAATCAGGCGATCGTTAGGCCCCAAGTTCTTTTCCTCTTCTGGAATCTGAGATAAGGAAAAAACATTGATATATAATAAGCTGCATGAAACAAGTACCTTGAGGCAAAAGAAGTTTGTACATGGAATCTGAAATGCCCAAATGTTACATTATCATTTACAATTTCCACTAAATATAACTAAAAAAGTTACTGTTGCTGCCGCTGCCTGAACTTTTGAAACAATGGTCAGAATTCATCTTGTTGATAATAATATTCAATATTCAGTTTCTACTCGTGAAGCAACATGGTTCAACTGGCACTACAGTGTAGTAAGAACTCAAGCAAAGAGAGCAAGAAAACATTTTGAAACAAGGTAAATCACCTCCTCAGCACGCAATGTCCAGTACTGGTCATTTATGTTCTCAATCTTTTCGTGCATAGGAAAAATCTGCAAAATTCAGAGAGTCCAATGTGGATTAAGCCACAAAATAGGTGTCTATCTCAGTCAAAATATAATCATTACAAAGAGGGAAATCTGCTAGTGGGAAGGGAAGTTTCATGCAGTCCAAGTCAAGGAGCAATTCTCCGGGCACGATATACAAAAGCATACAAATATCAGGTCGGTTAACAAGATTTCTGTGAGCATCTAGTTATAAACAAAATCTAGATATATGATATACAATGAAACACACAAACCCTCCTCAAGAATAAATCTTTACACAAGGAATTCCATAGTGTGAGCTGATTAAGCAAAATTTTAAACAAACTAAGAATCAAAACAATGTCAGAGCAGATAACATTACCTTGTAAATTTTGTGATAGAAAACTTCAAGCAACCTAAGTTCAGCACTTGGATGAGACAATTCTACCTATTGGACGCAAAGGAAGTGAGACCATCGTGATTAGTGATAGTTATGCTATATAAAGTCATCATCAAGGAAACTTGCTTAATAAAGTTCAAAATAAAAAATAACAGAGGTAGAGAAAAGATCAGTTTAATGACAGGTTAACTTCATAATTTTCCTCATTCTTTCCCCGATAGTACTCAAGAAGTATGTAGTACAACTTGCTCGGAGCACCAAACCAACCTTTGTTTTGATTTCATTGATCACATCTCCGACAGTGCTTGGTTTAGGCAATCTGATATTGAGGATTATAGCCTGAAAAAACAAACAATGAGTCATTGTTAAATGATTTCGTATAAGTACACTTGACAAGGATATAATAAAGGACCATAATCATATTGAGACCTCGTCCTTTGTGGCATGATGGAAGGCAACTTTCAGCGTTTTGAGGCACTGCAACTCTGGAAGAGGAATATCCAGTACTTCATAGTACAGTATATCCGATATCTATTATAACAGACCAAATTATCTTTAGACCAGCAATTGTAACATCACACACAATCCCACCTCAACCCATACCATCCCACCAAGACACAAAATGAAGAAAAGAGAGAGAGTATGTCAGGGCAAACCTGATTGTAGTGGACAAGCATGCCTAACAAATGATCAACTGCTCTGTATTTGATAGGATTGGGCTTTGGTTGCTGAGAATAGCAGTTATGTGGAGTAAGCCGAATTTTAGACGATTCATCTAAGCCAAGGTGCTGGGCAACCTTTTCCACAACATCATCATAAGTGTGATTCTTAGCTCTGTGGAATGCCAAAATGGTCAGAGTCAATTTTGCCCAAATTTTCAACCAAAAAAATGATAAAAAGAGATACGGGCAGATCAGAGTCCACAACATTCTAGAGACTGATGTCAGACAATACTCACAATTCTAGGCAAAATTCATCTTCTTTGGGTCTCTCCAAAGCTCGAAAATGCACAATCTGCATACAAGAAATATACATTGAAAAGCCGTTGGAATTAGAAAGACGTATAAATGCATAATAATAGCTTTTCCAAAAATGATTTACAAAGAAGGAGAACAACAAGCTATCATGTCAAAATGCAAAGACACTAAGAAAAGACGAGCAAGTAACTGGTACACCTAGAAGTGGCTAAAAAGAGAAGGCTACTAAAGTTAATAGAATAAACTAAAGACTATTGGCAGCAAATGCTCAGAAGATGCAGCATATTTGGTGAATAACAATGAGTCTTTGGTTCAATCGAATTTGATACAATAAAAGCGTCTCAAGACCACCTAAAAACAAGAAAGGAAAAACGAGAGAGAAAAGAGGGGAAAAAAGACCGACCTGGCGATTTTTCACGTATTCCAAATATGAAGGAACATGAGGAAATCGGACCTGCCCCTCACTCTCAGGTGGAGGTCGTTTCTGGAAGCAAATAATGTCCCCATCTTCGATCTAAGGCGGAGAAGAAAATGAAGGAGAACGAGTGAGCATATTATTAAGAGGAATATGTTCAAATCATTAGAGGTACATAAAAAATCATAAGAATAATAAATACATGACTAGACCGAAATGAAGCTTTTCTATCAAGGGGGTCACACATGACAGATGGCTCGTATTTTATTTCCTGAAAAATAAACAAGAAGATTGCAGAACAATGTTACTTGCATCTCAAATAGCCAAAAGTAATACATCTAGTCCATTATGTTTAACATGTTTTTATGACTAATAGCATACATCAAGACATACTGGAATGCAATCAATAGATATACCTCAAAAAGATCAATCTCTTGACTACTAGCAAATCCAGCCATTTCATTTACTTTTTCCAGGATCTCACTTGGCTTGGTGGAGCTTTTCACAAAAAGCCTTCCAACATATCTGGAAACAGAAAATGAATCAAATGATAAGGTGGCGGGCAGAGTTCCAAAGATTAGTACTAAAAAAACACAAAAATAAATGATTTAATTAAGGTACCGGAGCTCTTCCTTGTCGGGATCATAAAGCTTAAAGAACAGGAGTATGTCTTCCTTATTTTTTTCTGGGGGAGGAAGCATATTTAAATCCTACAAATTCAACACAAGAAAAACAACCACATATGAACAACAAAAGTTAACCAATACTTTAGAACAGTTGATACTTGGTTGTAACTATTAGAGTCAAATTTGATTTTCTTTATTTTTTTAAGTTCTACAATGTTCACATTTAAAAGCCTACTTAGGTCATCTATAGTGTTAATAAAGAGATACCGGTCCATGCTCTACTTCCAAGAACAACTTCAGCTCTGCATTATGGTGGGCCTTATTGGAAACTTCCCTCAATGCTCCAACCTGCACAAAATAAGTATGAAACCAGAAAAATAAAATAAGATTGGAGCATATACAGCATGTCTCACAGAAATTGATGAGGTGAAGTTATCAAATCAAATAAGGAACGAAGCAAAATCAGCTCAGAAGGCAAATTATCAGAATCATGAAAAAAGAGATGATAACCAAGAATCCTACGTGCACAGTTGAAGTTGAGCAAAAACATCACAAATAAGTTAATTTATGCAGAAAAATTGATTTATTAAAGCTGAGCATCCATTTGTTTTCATGCACTATAAGGAATGACAGTATCCTATCATTTTTAATATACAAAATGCAAAGATTTGAATTAAGTATAATCACAGTTTGTGCTTCCTCCTGTGGTGTCAATGGCCTGTTTGGACGAAATGTATGGTTCTGTCTTCTTGCCCATATCCAGAAGCGCTGAAATTGAACTGGTATACCAAATTCTTTAGCAACCTCCTCCTTCAACAAACATAGAAATTACTGAGAAAATTCACACAAGACGTTAAAAATGCTTCATCTTATGGGGGAAAAAACATACACATACAGACATGCGGTGCAATAAATGGAAATCAAATGTGATGAAAGAAGAGAGGTAATAAAAAACTATAAATAATACTCCAGAAACTCAAAACGAGGGGGGGGGGGAAATTAATTGCTGACTGTGATGGTAAGGTCTCAGGACACCGTAGCGAGGTGACAGAAGAGAATGGAAGATTAGGATGATACTCAAAGAGTTATTTATACAGAAAAATGGTATAGTTTCTTAAGTCAATAAACAACAGCGTCAACCTGTTAAACATTCATAAGATATTTATCAAGTATCTACAAATTCTTTTACAGGCAAGGGCGCGATTTATATATTACATAATCAGAAAACGAATAATGAATAAGAAAAGTGAGTACCTTGAAAAGGTTCAAAGGTGTCTGTTTCTGGATTCTGAAGTTATGGACTTTATCATGATCAACAAGATCGAAATGAATATCCTTTC
>NW_012193138.1:2163558-2185608 GCF_000504015.1 Erythranthe guttata
GAAAGATCACGAAGGAGACGAAATTAGCGCATATCTATTTAGATAATAAGTATCGAAATAACTGGGTGTAAACCTTAACAGGGCACAAAGCCCTGCATATTAAGCTAAAATATTTCATTGGTAGAAAAAAGAATTGCACACATTAACTCTTAAAGAGGGGAAAAACGCCACAAAACAAAGGACTGGATTACCTAAAAAATCAATTAGCAGCAAAAAAGTGAACATCAGTGATAAGAATATCCGCAATTAACCCAGAAAAAGGACAGGACTAGTAACACATTTTATTTTTGTACTTCTGAATCTACAATGATAAACAGCTCCAAAGCAACCAACTGGAGTCAGTATACGAAATACGGAAATGTTGACATGTTCCGTATAATTTCTTACCCATGCTTGTGTCTGTCTTTCTTTCTTTTTTATTCAAATCCTGGAACATACAGGAAAGTAGGGGAGAGGCAGGATTTGAACTCTTGACCTTGGCTCTAGAGGCAAGGCCATGTACCAACTCTCCTAATGAGGGTTTGTTTCTTACACATGCTTATGTTCTCTCCATTACTTTTTCAGGTTCATAATTTCCGAACCACGTTTGTAATGAAAATAATATGATGTAGGGAGGACAAGAAAGCAAGGATGAACACATACAAAATGCAAAATTGCACAATTACCTGTGAAGCATGTAGAGATTTCGAACACTCCTATCCGCATCGGGGGACAAATACTTGCCGTCGTCTCTATCCAGATCGAGTTTTAACGGGAATTCATAGCGGTCATTTATCTACAACCATAACAAAGAAACATCAGATCAACACCCAGTGTCTCATCAAAAAATCATCACACACAACCATCAAAAAATCAGAAGGAAAAACAAAATTAGAGAACATGAATTCTATTTTTGCTAGTTTTCGCAGAAAATTACCCTTATATATAAATGTTGGAAAAATGAAAAGATATATGCTCTATCTACTTTTAAATAGAAATAAAAACAACATTAAAATGGATAGAGGAACTTCTAGACAGCATCATCAAGAACAGATCTCAAGAGCAACAAGATCGGAAGAACAACTCTAATCAACTTTAAGGAGTTCCAGCAACACGAACCAGCAGCCTAAGCACAAAACTGACGCCACAGTATAACTACAACAGAGATGATGTAGAGCTAGCACTGTTCTGAAGCAGAGATTCAGCAAAGAAGCATATGCTATTCTGGTGTTAATCTTGGGCTATTTCCAAGAGGTGTTCTGGAAGAAAATATTCTCAGTCGTAGGTTTGAAAACTTTTAGAGAATGAAAACGCAGTTGATTTGTTGACAAACATGTTGTGATGTACTTTGGAAGACATTTTCAACTGTAGCAGTCTTCGATGTTATGTTTTTGTGAATAGTGGGAGACATTTTCTACTGTAGATGCTTGACTGAGGTCAATATTATTCTTATGTAGTTGTGGGATTATAGTAGATATAAGTTCATTAAAAATTGTAATGTATGGTATTATTTTAGAATGAAAACGTATCAAAGAAATATGCAAGTGACAAACATTTTTCCGAGTAAGGACCAAAGTGGAGGGAGTGAAACTAAACATTGCAATAGAATATTGAGGTCCAAACATAGAAATCTACCCAATTTGAAGGTAATTACTATTTTAGTTACTAACCTTAACCATTGTATCTCTCATAAAATCGTACTCAAATCGCTTTAACTGAAGAAATAAAACTGGCGGAAAGTCGATGAACGAGACACCCTTCTTGGCATCCTAAGATTCAAAAAATACTCTTTCAGATAAATGTTAAACAAAAGAAATATTACATTAATGATAGTTGAAACAAGAACTGCAACATAGAGAAGTATACAAGCCTATTAAAAGTTAAGTGAAATTTCTTAGGTTAACAATAAACTTCCTCCCAGCCCAAAAGTTGCATTGAGCCAGATGAAGCGTATACACCAAAATTGGTATATCATAACATTAATACAATCTCTTATCCATGTTGTGGAAGCTAAAATCATCTCAATCAAAGTGCACTTTCCATACCACAACCCCCCGTCCGACTGTTATAACTTGCTAGACAAGGCTATTTACAAACTGGTACAGCTAACCACTCGAAAGCTGCTGGCATAACATACTCATGCGTTTTAATTTATTTTTGGTAAATCCATTTTCAATTTCTCACAATTCCAACTTTCATGACAGTTTATTCTAACATGCAGCTAAGACATCTTCGTATCATCTAGTAGAGGACCAAGATACCTGCAAACCATGTTGTTCAGCATGGTATTTGTTTTCTCCTTCAAGACATTCTACTTCTACATATTTGTCGAATGAAGCATACACATCTTTGCAACCTTTTACATCAAGCTGAAGATCTGCCACAAGGAGAAGTGTCAAAATAAATTTGTCCCCTTAAAAATCAAGGACTGTCTTCTGAATCAACTTCTACCATAAAATGATTCTTTTCTTGTGGACTTGAAGTCCACGTTAATACAGTCAATATAATTCATATTATGGCCTTCAAACAACTTTTGTATAGTTCCTTCAACCACAGTTCCCTGCGCAGCAAAAAATGATTCTATCAGATATGACCTGTTTATAGGTACAGAAACAAAAACATTTCAACAAGGTAATATTGTCAGACACCAGAACCTTCATCTTGTCCTCGAGCTTTTCACATAAAGCTCTGTTGAGTTCTTGCACATCATGTTGTACAAAGGAATCATATGTGTCCCACCCAAATGATTTAGTCAATTCTTTTGTAGCGACACTGGTGTCGTTATATTGAAGCTTATAAAATAAGCTCTGTAAAGCCAAAGGGATGCTCCCGGTGGGGTTATCATTCTCAGTTGTTGGCATGTGATATACAGCCTGATACAACATTTTAAAAGTGAGGCTACTTCAAACTTCCCCAATCACAAACTCATAGATTTAACAGATTAACAAGTCAGAGCTAGACAGCTCATTAAAAATTAAGTAACCTTTCTGAAGTAAGGAATATGGTACAAGGTTTGGAGCAGAGAATTAATATAACAAGTTGCGCCCTGGTTCTTAAGTCCAACATAGCCTGTCTCTTTCTTTGAGTCGTATGCCCAGTAATCAATGACCTTCCGGACAGCAACATCAGCTTCAATAACACAAGTATCATTCACCAGGTACCCCATGTTAGGGTCATAAAGTTCACTTAGAGGCATGAAAGATGTGAAACCCCAATCACTCTCCCTTTGAGTGAACTGATGATGTGTGTCTGTGAATCCCATAAAAAATGAAGAGTACATCAGAAAAATAACAGTTCAGGAAGCAAATGCTTTATTCCAGTGGCCGAAGACATAAAAAGTTGATGTTCCGAGTTTCAACACCAAGCCAATAATTTAAGGTGAGGATTTAAACTTTTTTTCATTTTCTCGATCTTCTCATTTCCTTTTTTTTTCTTTTCCTTTTTTTTTTTTTTGTTTGTTAGGTTGGGGGAGGGGGTGACAAATTTGGGAACATCCAATTACGTTACTATACATTTAAGATCTAAGAATCACATAACTTTACCAAATCCTACATGTACACCATCACAAACAAATATACACATGCATAAATCTGTCTTTCAGTCTGTGTTAGTGAATGCATCAGAAACATGTGTAAGTCTAGGATATACCTTTTTTTAGCGTCTGTTTGCTGTTCATTTGGTTGACTACAGCCAAGCTAAACTGTGCGTATCTAGACCACCCATACGGCAAATTACCTACATCAGCCACATCTAAATACGCAGACAAGGAGTCCACGTTATTTCCTTTTGGAAAAATAAGCACCCGCCTGCAAAAATTAGATCGTTGTCCATAACCCTAGACATAAGTAATAGAATCGAAATTCATGAAATCTAGTTTTGTAATATAAGGTAACATATAGAGATGTTTCTTCCGTGATTTCCAACGGGTGCATTAAATTCCCGTCCACGTGCACCAATAAGTACATGAAAAGAGATAAAGCCAAATTTACACTTCCACGTTACCATTTATAAACCCCGGCAACAAACACCTCAGAATAAATCTTCTTCATGCTTATTCTGGAGAAGTTCTCTATCGTCCATTTGTAATGCGCTACTTGTGCGTCGTCAGGACCCTGGTTTTCCACAGTTCTAGCACCCTCTGCTGATACCACTAGGAAATTACAAATGAACCAAATATAAAAACACATTGAACAAACCACAAACAATTTCAATTGTATCTATAAAAATAGGGAAAAATGAACAATCCAACAATGATGTGCCAAGTGTAACAAACAAACACACACAAATACAAAGAAATAAATAAAATCACGACATGCATGAACGTTCTAAATAACACACGAGACCAAATATAGCAGTGCATAGTAGGGCACCTTCCATAGGCTGCGGGCCTTCAACTAAGGGCTGTGGGCCTTCAACTAAGGGCTGCGGACCTTCAACTAAATCCGAGTGTGGTACGAGCATCTCATCATCTTCCTGTAGCTACAATTTCAGAAGCCAGATTAGAAGAAATGATCAAGTAATCAGTACACTTTTACCAATCTTGTATTCCTCTACCCGCATTAAATCAAAACAAATACAACAAAATTATAACTGGGTTAACTTAAACCCTCCATCTTCACTCACGCAAAACCCTAGTCGATCCAACAATTCTACCCCGCACACAAGCACGCGGACGGGGGCAGCGAAAATTCCCCGCCGCAATACACAAAATTGGGGGAAAAAATATAGAACACATTGATTATATGCATGCATATACGAAGTTATACATGCTGGAAGCAATAAAAAACTATGAATGGGCGTAAATTGAAAAAAAAAAGATGAGAGAGAAAGAAGAGAGTGGAATTACATCCAAGGGCTGAGGAGTTATCACAGTCATGGCCGGAAAGATTGCAGCCACGCCGATCGATGAATTGCAGAGAAATTAATGTAACCTGGGGGAAGAGAGCATAAGTAGTAGGAGAGAGAAATATATTTAAGGGTTTCTGGGTTTTCTCATTCCTCAGTGTTGGGTCTTCGATGGGACGAATTTGGTAATTGTTGACAAATTAGTGGGGTAATTTGGGAATTGTGAAATAGAGAGACGGTTTTGCGATTATTTTATTATTATTATTATAGTCGAGAATCTGAAACAACCCAACGGAAAAAAATATCTAACAAAGAAAGAAACGGCCCAAGTGAATGATGGGCTTTGGCCGTTTTACAGTCATTCAAATGTGAAATTTAAATATAATTTTGGTAAATTTACGCCCTACCCCTGAGATAAAGTCAAGTTACGAAAAACCTCATTTTGTTTCGATAATTACAACCTACCCCTCAATTATGTATTTTCTTACGAAAAAACACCTCCTTCAGTTGGTAAATTTGACGCGATAAGATTAAACGTATAAGAGACTACACAATTGATAGGTGTTTGTAGTTACCAAAATATAAGAGGGGGTTTTGTAATTTGATTTTACTTTAGGGGTGGCCGAATTTGCTCTATAAATTTTGATGAATTTATATCAGTGTTCTAAAAATCGGTCGAGGCGGCCGATTAATCGGTCTCTGAGGCGGAGGCGGTTCAAAACCTTTACGATTTTAGTGTAAAGGTTTGAAAAATTTTTTATTTGCCTGTGAGGCGGTTTTAGGCGGTCTGAGGCGGTCCGAGGCGGTCTGAGGCGGTCAAACCTTTAAGGCGGGTCAAACTCGGTGGCAAAAATCGGTCAAAAATCGGTTAAAAATCGGTTTTTTTTTTTTTTTTTTTTTTTTTTATAATTCAAAATAAAAGTTGGATTTTAATAAAAGAAAATATGAGTTTATGCCTTATTTTGTTTATGTTAATTGTTATTGTTAAAGAACTAATGATGTATGCCAGGAATGTTCAAGAATAAATGTAAATTCAAAAAAATTATTTTTTTATTAATATTTTATAAGGATATTTATGTATTGTGATCTTATAATTATTAAACTTGTATTATGTTATTAGGATATATACATGATGGAGATATAACTATGTTTAAATATCTTTTTATATATGTTTGGAGTATTTATAAATAATATTTAAAAATATATTATATTAAATTTTAAAAACCGATTTATTTCCGATTTATCACCGATTAATCACCGCCGCACCGATTAATCGTGAGTCGGTGCCTGACCGACTCGGACCCGATTACCGCTTTTTACAACCTTGATTTATATAAGTCAAATATGAATATGATTTTTATATGAAATTTTAATTGAACATGGTAATAAATAATCAATGCACGATTTTTCCCTCGAGTTCAAATGTGAACCAACAAATATGAATTAGATAAAGTCATTTCGGTATTGACCATCTAAATTATATATTTGTATGGGTGGATTGATGTAATAAATAATAATGATTTTGCTGACGTAAGAAAAATTATAAATTGCGGAGATTTTGGAATTAATTTTGAAAATTAAAATCGGATTATAATACGAAATTTAATTATGTATTTCAATTATTATAATAATAGAAAGTAAATAAAAAAAAAATCTAGCAAAGTGAAAATAGTAACTGCTGCTGACAGAGGAGCAAAGCAGCAGTAGATTTTAGAGTCAGGCATTAATAAACTATAAATGCAGTTTTTTCACACCTGGATTTTTTCCTCTTCAGAAAGCAAAATAAATGCGCAGAAATCCATACCAAAAAAAGCCTACCTGTTCTAGCAGAGCGTGAATCACGAAGCTTCATCCCTATTATAAATTCCTCAAAAAGCAGAGTTTCCTCTTTTCAGCTTCAACTCATTTTTCACAGAGTCAAGAGAAATTTTGCTGAAGGTGTAGAAGATTCAGTAACAGAATCCAGCATCTGCAGTAGCAGTGGGTGCGGCCGCTTTCGCAGCTGAAGTAATCGAACGCCAATGGAACCAATGAATTGTGTCAATGTGGGGTTTAATTTGAATAATTTGCAGATGATTCAGTGTTCGTCTAATCAGGTATTTATTTCACTGTTTCACACACTCACACACACACACACGTAAAATGGGAATTTAGAGAAATTTTTTTTTTTTTAAGCAGGGTTAAATTTTTCTGGGCTTTAGAATGTTAATGTTGGTTATCTATTTAAATTGTTGATTGGCAGATGCATTTATTTGAGAGAGAGGAAATTAATATGTGAACTCATATGTAAACTTATGTTTATGATTAAAACTTATGTTTATAATTAAACTTATGTTTATGATTAAAACTTATGTTTATGATTGTAACTTGTGTTATGGATCACAAGATAAACTATGCTAACTAATTGAAAGTATTATTAGAAATCAAGTTTCGATCCATCACCTCTTAAACCTTTTTTTCTGTCCACTACCTAAGCGGGAATTTTCGCTGCATCGACTATTTTGCATGAGAAAAATATTTACGTGTTCTGGCTAGCTTGCATTCGACGTTATGTTACGTCGTGGAATTCGCCATTTGTCAGGTTCAGTTTAATGCATCTCGCATCTTTCTGAATATTCGGTGACAACAAATTACTTGAATTTTTTTATCCCAGGCTATTGATTTAGAAAACGAAGAGGTTTTAATTCAAACTTCGTTGCTGGAGGAAGACATGATTACGGAATACAGTGAAAATGTGCGTAAGCAGCTATTCAGTTGGTTGATCCGATCAATCTTATACGTTCCCTATTTGGCAGATGCTTATCAGTTATATATGTGGAGTAGATAGATAAAATAGTACAATTTGAGCAGTTCCATATGATTGAGGTTTGACACGTACGTCAATCCGAGTGACTATAGGTTTTTCTATTTGATCGTCAATTATCATTTAAATGTAGTCACACTAAAATTTCAAATCGAAAGATTCTTAAAAATTAATTTCCTATTTTGTTTTCATATTTAATAATGTATTTCAATTGATATCCTGTAGATTAATAATGAAGATGGAATTAGTCCAAAAAAAGATGCGGAAGCAGGATTAGTGGTGGAAACAGATTCCGATGCCAAAGGGGAAATTCCGGTGCTATCAAAGCCTAGTGTGAGTGGGGTTGGAAATTAATTTGGAAGTATCTTGTACTTGATGCGCACACACGTGTTAGCTTATTTAGCGTCGTTGACTTAGTTGACTTTTTGATCCAGCGAGGTCCTAGGTACTTTGACCCGGCGGGTTTCAGCTTGCCAGAATGCAACAACAACTATGACAGATCCAAGAAGTCTAAAAAAAAGCGGAAAAGATGCTATATTTGCGGTGACACTCGTCACGAAGGACAGCGGTGCAAACAGGTTTCTCTAACATATGCTTAAAATATTTATGTGGTGCTTTCTAGAATCTTTTCGCATCTTTTACTTTTTCCGTATTTTTTTTATCAGCAATTATTAGCAATAAATGCCAAAACTTCTTCTAAATTCAAAAACACACACGAATTTTTTTGGGCCGTCTTAGACTCTATTTCGGATAACTACTTGAAAGAACTCGTCCGTTAAAATTAATAATTTGCGAGACTTATGTGAAATGATCCGAACGTCTACGACAATGTTGAAAGGTGTCTACTACTTCTACTTAATTCTGTTTTTGCTTCTGTATTTGGCAGGTTAATGAATGCTTCATTTGCTCCAAAAAAGGGCACCTGGTCATAAATTGCCCTAATAAAAAAGTTGAGGTGGATTCTACTTCTAAAATATGTTTAATGTGTGGAAGTACGGGCCACGACATGTTCTCGTGTAGCAGCAGTTATGACTCTGAAGATCTCAAGGCATGTAGCTTGATCTACTCGTATTTCAGTTTATCCTCGTGCAAAATCTACACGTGAAGCATTTAATTTTCATATCTTTATGATTCCAAGAAGTATTCGTTAAAATACAGACATTAGAAGCTTCCTAGGTTAAAATACAGGCTATCGAGTATTCGAGTGTTGTATCTGTCAAAAGATTTTGCAATTTTCATATTCAATATAAATTGTAAAATTTGTGGGCAGACTATCGAGTGTTACATCTGTGGAAAGGTCGGTCATCTCTGCTGTGCTGAGAATAAAACCGAAGGACTAAGAGGAGAAGGTTCATGTTACAACTGTGGGGAGTCTGGCCACTTTGGTCCGGTTAGTAAACCGTATCATTTTAAATCCCAAATTCTACGTTTTTTGACCGATCCTAATTCATGCACATGCTTATTAATATAGGAGTGCCCAAAATTGATTGAAGCTGCCAATCTTCTTAAACTAATATGCTCAAAATGTGGAGATAATGGCCATTCCCCACAAGAGTGCACCAAGGTAATTTGTTACCGGAGATGTCGTTGTACTTTGCATATGCATGCATGCATGCACACCTCATAATTTTATGATATTGCAATCAACGTAAATAAGATAAGTCATGAATAATGAAATTATCGGACCTTGTTTGATATTTGGTCCCGTTTACAGCCAATTTCAGCCAAAAAGGCAAAGAGGATGGCTCGTGAAATTCGCAGACAGAATATGCCAACAGTGAATCTTTCTTACCAGACTCAGCCGAGACAAACTGCGGGCCCTTACTGTGGATCAAATGTATGGTCGTCACCTGCTGCTGCGGCTACTGCAAGAGCAACTCAAGTTCCCAACGCTTTCAATCCTCTTACTCTAAATGGCAACGAAGGAAAAATTCCCGAAGTACCCCTCAACCAAGAAGCTGAAACCATTCTTCCCCAGAGAGCAACTCAGAATGAGCAGCAGAATTCATTCTACCCAATGACTCAAGTTCCTCACCCGATGTGGGATTGTAAGAAGGGAACTCAGATTCCTCAACCACATCTTAACTGTCAACCTGGAATCATGCTTCCTCAAGCGGAATTTCGAGTCCTTCAAAACTCGTTGACTTTGGGAACACAAATTCCCAAAGTACCCCTTAATCAACAAACTGGAACAATGGTACCCCAGATAGCAACTCAGATTCAGCAGACCCCTTTCTACCCCATGACTCAACCTCCTCACCCGACGTGGGATTGTAATAAAGGAACTCAAATCCCTCAACCACATAACCATCAATCTGGAATTCTGCTTCCTCAGGCAGAATATCGAGTTCCTCAAAACTCGTCGGTTTTGCCAGCTCATCCTCCTCATTCGATTTGGAACAGTGGCCAACGACTTCCTAGCCGTTCAACTCCTGTCATGATTGGTCAAGCAGGGACTCAAATTCCTCAGCACCCTTTAAACCATCAAGCTGGAATTATGCTTCCCCACCAAGTTTTTAACCATCAAACTAATGCTCCGTTCCCTTGCCAAAATAGAAGTAAGCAGACTTGAAGGTTGAATTTCAAACTTCCCCAACAACTTATGGAGTTTTCAGTCAATACATTAGATTTCATTTAGAGACGGAATAGCTCTGCAATGAGATTGTGTCTCGTACATTCAAGAAACAAATGAAATAAACAGCTGAAACGGGCTCGAGCAACTTCCGGAAGAGTTGGGTCAATCAGGTTTTTTACTCATTTCTTACAATCTGCAAGGTTACTAAGCTTCTCAGAATTATGAACATTTTCCGTTTTTTATTTTATTTTTAAATGCTACAGTGGATTTTACAATTTAACAAAAATCTGTTATAGACTTGATGTTTTTCATCAAATGATGTCAGTTATAATTTTTTTAGCTTTTACATTATCTCATAAATTTAGACTTTTACAAGTTGATCCTTAACATAAATTTGGGAAGAAGTAGAATACATGTTTTAACATTTTTTTAAATATCAAATATATACAACTCCATAGCAACTTCCTCCAACGTAAAGTAAATGCAACTGTCAGAAATTCTTCTACCGGAAGAGGATTTTGTGCACTCTGGTCGGAAATTTATTTTACTATCCCTGTAGAAACCAGAATATCAGAACTCAATCATAATCAAGAACTTTTAAATAAACAATGGTGAATTTGACATGAGTACCTGTTGGCTCATAAGTATTTCAACTGCAACATTCAAATCTCTATCAGCAGCTGCTAATGCTACTTCTACCTGTGTCTGAAATAAAGAAAGAAACAATGAATGGACTTAGTACCGATCTGAAGCTAGTTACCTTATGATGTTGCAGCTTCACAGATAGATAATTTTACCCTATCAAAACCCATAGCGACAAGTTTCTGAATTTCCTCCTCAGATGCAACGGAAACCTATATCAGAGACGAGTTCAGAAAACCTCCAAGACCAGATCACAGTTATAATAATGGAAAAAATATATATAATGGATAAAAGATGCAATTCTAATACAACAATTAAACCTGATTGTTTTGGGTTCTGATAGGCACCACTGAACTATTTACTAGAGGAGGCCTGAAAGGCAAAAATACACTTCAGTGGGATATCGATGACCAGACTTAAGCGCATCATATGATATATTACTGGTACCTCCCGTCTGATATTCGCTGCCCTGCCCCAATTGTTGCTGGATATGATGCCTGATTCAGGTTGTCACCATCATCGAGAAGTCTAGTTTGTAAATTAGGCTCAGAATTTGTAACTGAAGCTGCTTGGTTTGTACTAGAACTAAGTGTCCTCCCTCTCCCAGGGAATCTATCACCATCTTGTGCTGTCTGCATATACTATAGTGTGAGTATGCTTAGTAGATATTAACTTGATACAGTCACTCTATTTGCTTCAATTCAAATTTTAATTGTTGAAGAATCTCATGATTTCCCCAAAACTTTGCCAAACAAAGGAAGGCTGGCATATTCGAATATATTCATAATCTTGTGCAACGGTTAATCAAATAAATTGCAACCTACATCTCGAATGTACAGTACATTTCTATTATACAATACTACAAAGAGTTCTAAGTGATACCATTTTAGTTCGTGCTAACACTTAAACCTTGTTGGACTTTCTTCTACATTTTTATTCATTATTTTGCTTCTTATAACCTCTTTAACATCACTACTCTATGTTGTCAATTCCATTAAAGTCTCAGACAATAGAACACAATGATATAATGCATTCCCGTACTAACCCCACCCACAAAAATAGGAGAGAAAACACCAACGATTGTAAGGTTTCCAATGTACCTGCGGAGAACTTTCTCTTTGTGGCATCCAAGAAGATAGATTCCTCCACATATTTCCAGAGAGTAATCCGCTTCAGAGGAAACGGCAAGTATTTCAGACTTAATATCAAAGATCTAAAGATATGCCAACATATTGAATCTACTAATGAAGTCGAAACATGCAGGATTACCTTGACGTGGTGCTTTGACTTGTATATGTGGGGATGTGGCCCGAAGTATTGCTGCCGCTGCATATTATATATTTAGGTCTCCTCACACAAGTAGACTGCACCAGAATACCAGGAGTTATATAGTGGAGATGCACGTAACACCACCAAGATAAAGGGAGTGCACATGACATTAACAACAAGTAAGAACTATCCACTTACGTAAATAGTGCCATCAAGTCCATCTTATACTGAATTGGTTAACACAAATAGTTCATAGATGAAAAAATCCTAACCTTTTTATCTTTCTAATGAACAAAACAGAGCAGAAAAGGATAGTATAGAAACTCATTATTCAATAATATAATCTGACATCTACTTGAAATAACAAGCAAAAACTGATCTTAAATTAACAAATTTTGCTAAGCAAAATATCATATTTTTTTTTATGAAAAAAACCAACGTTTAATGTCAATATCAGAAGAGACATAAATCTAGCATGTTACTGGCTACTCTGATCTGAGAGCAAAAGATAAAGAAAACCTTAAACAACATAAGGTAAGAAAAGAGAACAAGAGTTATGTCCCCTCAAGTTAATTTATACTTACAAGCCAAGCGGAGGACTCAATGGATGAATAGAAGGATGTCCCAGGAATCAAGACGTTAAACAACCCAAAAGTATCTGGGGCCAATAGAAAATATATAAGATTAAGACTTATTTGAAGTACATGGGGAAGAGTGTTGGACACAGGTAGTATATATCTCATAAGAGCTGGATAACATACATGCATATCCGGACAAAATACCACATAGATGTCCAAGTAATGAAACATTTGTCATAAGTAGCTGAAACACCACTAACAATATCCATACATACCTGCAATATATAAAGAAAGGGTTGAACACAAATATTAGGGAAAAAACATCACCCAGAATCAAGTAGCGAACCAAGATATGAAGTTAACTAACCATTTTGCGGGCACGTTGAAAAGTCCAAAGAAACTGCAGATCAAGGGGAAAAATGATGAGTACAATTTCATATTATCCGGCTATATTAATTAAAAAATGCCAGTAAGCAGAAACAATCACTCACTAACTACCAAATTTACATTTTCACATTTCAACTCTCATGTAAAAATCTAAAGCTACTAGACCCATGTTTTTGGGACAGTGGGAATACAAGACTGCCTAGCAAATATGTCACACCATTACTAGTCATATGGCTAAATTAAGTTTCATAGTGAAAATGAGGCAAAGAAAAACATATGATGTGCTTGACATGTAAGCAATGAACAAACCTTCGAGTTTGGATTCCACTAAGGCTTGTCTCTATGACGATCATAGAGAACAGAATCCCTGAGAAACCTATAGAACACTGATTCATGAAATGGGGATAAGCATCAACCGGATTATGAGCTACCAGTAATGCGATAAAAAGATGAAGTATCGCATTGCTTGCGGCCAGTAGAATTATTATGTACAACAAGCGGATAGATCCCATAATTCTTTCAAGCTCAGATCCCATGGGCACCAATGCCATCATGTTGAAGAGAACATGCAGTAAAGAACCATGAAAAATAATTGCAGTGTACATCCTGTAAACTGCAGAAGAAAAGAAAAGGAGAAGAGAAACGAGTACGTTATTGGCAGGTCTAACAGCATGAATTTCCTTAGAGTTCAAAAGGCATGTCTAGAAAACAATTAACAAAAAAATACTGTAAAGGAAAATATGCACAGTCCATGACATTACGGAGAAGAGTAAATTACCTTGGAAATGAGAAATAACAGCCGAAGGCAAGAAGCATACTTCAACGAAGGAGTCATATCCAACTAGTAGACAGACCAAGTAAATAATTCCACAGACGAATACTACCACCGACGTGAGGAATGGAATGCCTTCCCACCATTGGTTTAATCTGGTAGACAGTCCTGCCTTTACAAACAATCGAAACAACTCAAAATTGAGTCCCAGGCATAATGCATTTACTACATAATTGGGGAAGAAAAGAAAAAAAAAAAAGGACGACCACAAAATCAACCATGTTATGCTTAACGATTATCTACATAATTGAAACAGAGGTCATAATCATACTCAATAATTGGTGAAAACGCAGCTAATTACACTATCTCAAAACGATCAAAATGAACAGTATTACATAAAAACCCAGCATAAAAATCGCCCAAAGTCAATTTCCTCAACGAAGTGGCATGAAATTTAGCTAATAATAAATTACATACACCGGTTATTCCATTTCCTATTAAAAACAATATGAAGAATAACTTAAACCCTGGAAATTTAAAACCCTAGATTCACACACAGTGAAGGAGTAATATACAGAGGAGTGTGCATATACATTCCATGGTGAGCGGAGCTGAGAGAGAAGATTTTCAGTACCTCGGACACAATGTTTGATCGCATCGTGCTGTTAAAATCTTCGAAAATTTATCACTTCCAAAATGTTTTTCAGACGGAGATTCGAGAACTCGAGAGAGACGTTTTATTGTGATGTGCCGATCGGGTCGGGTATTTGCCTTGTGGTATCCGTATATTATTCATTAATGATAGTTCTACACTCTACTACCATTCTACATTTCCATTTCAACGCTATTAGAGTAAAGTTTAAGTTTACTTTATTTGAGCTTATAAGGTATTAATATTATTCTAAAATTACTCTATTACTTTTTTCGAAAAAAGAAATTTATCGAATAATTATGATGTTGTTATTCATAATTCTTTAACAAAAATTATTAAAAAAAATTAATAATTTATTTTAAAAATTGTACGGTGTTTTAAAAACTATTTATAAATTAAAAAAAAATATTATTTATTACTGTTATGTTCACTTTTAATAAGTACTATGAAGCTGTCTTTTGACAGATTATGAGCTTTTTAAATGTTTAGTGAAATATTTGAAGAGCTTATTTCTGAAAATTACTCACCTTTTCAAGTATTCCTGAATCCTGAATACAGAAATGAATTCAGCCAAAAGAAACCTCATACATTTTCTCTCACGTGCCAGGAGAAACTCTACTTCGGTTGCAAATACAACAAATAAAACCGGGGACGTGATTTAGATTCACATATTTTTATGTAATTTCTCTTACAACAAACCTGTTTTTTCGACATCCACCAGAGTTTTACGGAATCGTCAACAATTTTTATGAATCTCATGGTGGACAATGTCGCATCAAACAAGCTACTATACGACACTACAAAATTCAGAAAAATACAACCAAAATACTTCCTCGGCATTGTAAGTTCTCATGGAGAACAAGAGACGGAAAAAGTACAGCTTTAATTCTTGACCGTTGTCATTCCCCCAATAACAAAGAATCATAAAATTATCGATAGATTGATCAAACTCCCAGCATCAAATAATCTCACCACTGGAGAAATAAATAGGCTAGGCAGCTATAATTCTTTCTGCCACCCACTGAGCCTTGTCCCAGGGTCATAGCTGGTAAAAAGCCGAAACTCGTTCCCAAGTTTGCTCGTGTGCTGAGGTCTAAAACCACATGGGTGTAAACCTAAAACTTCTGCAGCCAAATCCTTTTGCACCTCACCTGCAAGAATATTAACAGTAACAAATGTTAAGAGGCTTAGTAGTTCATATATATAAACGTTCCGAGAAGGTGGTATTTGAGGCTGTTTTATGCCTAACCCCGACATTTCTTTTCAGAAGCCATAGTCAATGGATGCATTATGACTTCTTACAAAAAAGTGATTATGGTCGAACTTAGAATATATTTATATAGATCCAAGACAATATCCTCATCAAATTAAAGGGATTCAGATTTCAGTCGGAGTCTACCTGTGAGTAATAATACGTAAGATTCTCCAGGTATAGAAAGAAATCTAATTGCTTCAGCAACTTTCTCCAAGCACTCCTTGCTCTGACAACAAAATCATCAGTTCAACATAACCGTTTACTTAATTCAAACATCGGAGCATTTCAACAATTTGACCTGAGAAGGTCATATATCCTTGTATCTCTCTTACTTCACATGCACTTTTTCGTGAACCCAATCAAACATGCTAATATTTGTCGAAAATTGAAAACTCAATCAATCCAAAGAACAATCTAAAATTTTCCCAACTCTCTTGTATAATTAGGCCTCAATGTAATACTGTATCCACTGATAGAACAAAATCGAGCTATCAAATCGTAATTAATTTGTGTGAAATATGATTAATTTACCAAGTAAGGAGGATCTGCAACTACGATTGGAAATGAATGCTTCAAAGACGATGGAAGGTCCTCCGGATGGTTGTAATCATAGAAAGTGAACTCGGTCCCATATTGCTCGAACCTTTTATCGTACTCGAGAAGCTGAGCTGGCACTTGCGGAGCACTTCTCTGAAATAGTCTCAACACAAGTAAAGTAAACAAACTTGAATTGCAGCTGAATCTAAATTCATACGATGTTATTAGATCCTAATTCACCAGAAAATGTACCGAATTAAAACTTAGAAAAATCAATATGGGAAGCAAATATCGAGAACTGTTGTTGTACGTGGTTCTTCAATTGTAGTACCTTCATAAACCCTAGAATTAGAAGTCCTCTCAAATAAACAACAAAAGCCCTAAAAAAACATAATCGAAAATACCTTGAGATAGGCATAAAGAGTAGGACAAGCAATGCACGAGACGCGAGGAGAAGCGAGCGTCTCGCAGAGAGTGGCGACCTCAGCAGCGATGGTTTCGGCTGTTTCGCGATCGTACCAGAACTGGCTGAGCCGCCAGTCTTCAGCCACCAGGGACACCTCCTCCGCGCCGTCCGCGGCGGCAACTTCCCGATTCTGTTCGGCAAGGAACTCTTTAAGCGCATCCAGCGCATGAGAGCTCAGTGCTGGAAGATCGTCCCCATCGTCTTCCTCCGTAACAACTACGGTTTCCTTCCGGTGAAGTTCGAGTTCTTCTCCGAGATTCCCTTCCGCCGACGTCATTTTCCGTGGAGGCGGGGATTGTTGTAAGAGGTCTACCCAGGTTTTTCCGCAGTGTTTTTGGTGTAAGAATTGTGATTTAAATTAGTCAGAAAATATATAAAAAGAAAGGGTAATAAACTAGTACAATGTAATTATCCGTGAAAAAAATAGTAAATAATAAATAATTAAAAATATAATAATAATAATAATAATACAAGCAGAAATGTATATTGAGCCAGAAATCCAACTAAAGAAAATGTGAATAGTTTGTATCTTACATTAAATACACATCAGCCAAATTAAAAAAAGAAAAGAAAAGGAGATAAATGAAATGAATACAAACAAGCACGCAAAGCCAAAATTCTCATGAATGCAAAAGCAAAAAAGAATAGTTGTTGATAGTTTCGTAGGAAGACAAATTCAATCCTTTGTTCATAATTTATACATAAAAAACTTCTCGGGTGGGGAGAGAGATCTCTAAGCACCGTTCTTGTTCTGCCACGGCTTAATTACACCGACGACGATAATTGCAACTATAATGAGAAGGATTATGATTGCGATGCACATCCATTTCCTCGAGTTCCTTTGCAAACTTTTCGCCTTTTGAAGAGCAGTATTCCCGGACTGCACATGGTCCACAGCCGATGACACCTGGCAAATTTACAACCGTTTGATCAAAATTCCACGTTTTCCTCCTGTAGGAGGCAAGGCAACAATATAGCTGTTGGTTAAGTTTACCTGTGACTCGATGTTATCGAGCATGTCTCCTTGAGCATCCACCAGTACCGCCATGTCCAGGAATATCTGCGGGGAGAAAATTAAATTTGCCCATTATTTTTAGTTCCAAAATATTTACTCCGGCGTATAGTTTTGAACTTGCACAGATAAGAAGAATTCGAAATTTCAAATGGTTGCAAAATATTTCGTACTATTTTATATCCTTGAAGAAAATTACTACTACTACTATACCTGTTGCAGATCTAAAAGCTTCTTCTCTAAATCTCTAACCGCATCGTGTCGTTCTTGAATTTCTGCCAGAGTGTCCATTACCTGCAAATAGAAATAATATGAGCGTCTAAAAAGTATCTGAAAACGACAATTAAAGTATTAAACACATCACAACCAAGTATTAAAGTATTTCACGATACCTGGCCTCGGCCTTGTTCTCGGATTGCTGTCTGAAAAATCTGCTCGCTGTCTCCGGTCTCTATTAAATTATCAATTGTCTGGGGACAAATCATTAAAGTAAATGAATAACAGATAAATACATTTTCATTTTATGGAAATTAAGAACCGAGACTGGCTTCACCTCTTCACTAGCTCGAGTGCCAGTCACTGAAAACCACATGAAACAGAAAATAAAATAAAAAATTAGTGGGCTGGAAATTAGCTGGTGCACAAACTAGTAAAAGATGTGTTTCCTAGATAAAGCATTAACACCTGTAAATACACGCCTCTCCACAACTTCACGATACTCTTGATGTATATTTTCTCTTAAAGTCTGCAAAGTACAATTTGAAAATTAGGAAAGAAATTGATATTTACAGCATGCCCAAGGTGACATGCAGTTAGTATACCTGAAATTCAGACATCCTGTCTTTGAACTTCTTCTTGAAAGACCTGCATTTAAACGTAACCAACGGGAGTATAAGAATGAAATGTCACTTGCAGCATGTCATCTAACAATCCTTTGATCTAAAACAGAACATTGCAGGCAAATTTCGAATTTTATCACTTTCTGAAACAAAGATTGCTTAACATCTGACAAAATTAACTACAAAAAAAAAAAAAAGCAACCTCACATCTAAAACAAAGCAACCAGTGATCATGCATCTATAACTATACTCGAAGTAGAAAAATGTTCAGAATGGCTAATCAGTTTATTCAAGTAAAAGTAACCCAGAAACAATAAAAGGGAGCGTAAATTACACTGTTGTCGACGTTCTTGTTCTGTCTACACCCGATCCTTTTCCACATCCTGGCTTTTGTCTATTGGCTAAATTCTAGACAAGAGAAGAAAAATAAAATATCACTAATAGAACATATTTAAAATGCCAAGCCTCAATAAGACGTGGGAAATATTTCACCTCTCTGTCAAGTTCCTCAAGTTTTGATTTAATAGAACGTGCAACTTTACCAACTTCATCGACATCCTTCTCCATTCGCTTCTTGATAGCTATGGAGGTTAAAACATGAAAATTAAGATTCAGATAACCAAAAACTGAAGTTAAACACTGATGATTACATATGACAAATAATTCCTTTAGTATCATACATGTTCAAGCAAACTTATGCTACAGCCTACCTTTCATTGCAGCAGCCTTGGTAACAGCCTTTGATTCCTCGTGAGCATCCTGGTTAGATGGCAAAATTATCAGAATGTTACATATCACACAAGGTTTCTCAGTTTAACAGACTACTACTTAAACTGACTACAAAGGAACTCACCACAGAATGGTCCATATGTATCATTTATCTATATTCTTAACCTACAGATACACAAATTTCACGAAGAAGAAAGGCATAAATATAAACCTGAAGTTTTCTCTGTAGGGTATTGAGTTTTTCATATTGTTTCTCAATCTCCTCAACCTGGCAAATACAAAATAAGAGGCAAATCAAAACCTTAATTTCAAAATGAAATAAGATAGGCACCGATTATTTAATATAAACTCAGTCTTTAGGCCATCGGATAGTGTTAATAGCCGATGTAATAACTCCTTTTCATGATCATCATGGATCATTATTATGTTAAGTTGCAGGCACCTGCTTGAAGAAATTCTCCAAGCCTAGATCTCCAGAAGTCATTTGTCTCTCCATTCCCATTTCAATATCACCATTTCTATCACCTTGATCCTTCACAAAGGAACCCTGTAAAAAATACAGAAGAAGAACGAAAAAAAAATCAGGCATAATTGTATAGAAGCATATTTTAGCATAAGCAACAAGTTGGGAAAGTATGCTTCTAACTCAATCCTTTTAAAACTTTACAGATGCTGGAACCAAAAATTTAGAGAATTTATTAAGCTAGATACTGTTTGAAAAGAGATGGATTTGTTTGAAACATTTGGTTTGAAGAGCAGTGTTCAAGGTCCTCAATCAAACTGTTGAAATTTGAGATAACTGCTCCGAGGAATGATTTCAATTGTGATCCACATTCACTGACGCACATGGCCAAAAAAGCATATTTCTAAGGATTTTTATTGCGTTGGTTTTTCGTCAATTACTACAGTAATAAACACAAAGTCCATGGATGCAAATCTCTAAAAGGAAAAGTGGTGTTTTTACTAGCTTAAAATGAGAATGAGATTGAGTATGACTTATTCACTTCGAAGTTAGGGTCAGGTAGCATTTCAAATTCATCAAATTTAAGATGATTTTATTTCCCCAACGACTAGTAAAAACAAAATTACACAGCCAATATATACAAGGTAGCAAGTTCAAAACCCAAATTTATTGTTTAAAAAAAGGTCCATTCAATGAAACTAGTATTGAAAAATCTAAACTGATTCCTTACACCAATCAAAGCTGCATCGGACATACTTTATCAAGCAATTGTGCAAAATACACGAAACTGACCTCATTCCGTATCAAACTTTGAAAAGCAAATCTTGTAAAACAAGGCGCAATCACGTTTCCAAACTTGAGGACAATTTTTCCCACCCTCATTCAAAATTAAAAAAACTCATACAACCACAAAACATAAAATTGAAAGCACAACGTTTTTTTACAGATCAATTTTTAACAAACAATCCCCACACCTATTCATTTCTTCAGGGAAAGACAACCGAAATTACAGCAAAAGGGCCAAAAAATGAGATAACTTATTAGCTTTTATCAGCAGCTAAAATCCGATGCTTTCACATTCAAAAATTAAAAAATTCCGAGATAACAATATTCAATTCAACCAATTTCTCGTCAGATCAATCGCAATCAAACCTATAAACAAAGCGACGAAAAAACTCACCGACAAAAGGTCATTCATCCTGGAGCAATTGGAAGCCTGAGGATTTCGAGAGACGAGAGAAGAATAGATTCAACCAAAGATCTCCTTCCCTGGAAAAGAACTCCCCTCTCTCTCTCTCTCTCTCTCTCTTTCTTCCTCTTTCCTTTTGTATTTCCTTTTTTTCTTATTTGGGATTTTTTTTTTTTTTTGTACCGTGTTGAATTAGAGAGAGAAAGAGACAGCGAGGAGAGAGAAAGAAACAGCTACTTTGTGTTGTGTGCGTCTTATTTTTCCGGTTGGAGAACAACGCAGACCTATGACTTGAAAGAGCGCGTGAGCAACAGCGCCTCTATTTAAACAATTTCAAACCCCTATTTATCTATTTATTTATTACTCCTATTACTTGGTGGAATTTTCTTTCATATAATTGCCAATTTGCCATAAGGCCCATAATGAATTTTAATTTAATTAAAACATAAAATTTATTTTTCAATATTTATTTTATCCCTGAAAAATATAAATTTAAAATATACGTGCATACATGTAACATATGTGTGGAATTAGTAAACAGTTTATGTAAAAAGAAAAGCATAAACTTTAAAAAGAGGGGTGGGGTGTTTCAATAAATAGAAATTAAATTAATTTAAATGAGCTAACAGCCTAAAACTATTTAAATATAAAAAAAATATTCAATATGTATAATACAATATCAGTTTCTTCACTTTATTGGATTCAAAATTAATATTGCGTATTAAACACATGAACAAAGTCGTGCTGAGAATTTATTTGCATCTAATATGTCTGCATTAAGTAATTTACCAAAGTGATTTAATTAATTGTACAGTTGATTACGGTCGCTAGTTTGTATCTATTCTAATTTCTAATTATAAAATTACTATTTTCATCATAAACAAAAAAAAAAAAAGGTTATTAAATAGATATTTGGATTTTCATTATTTCTGTCTCATGTTATCTTCAGTAATTAATTTTGACCAATGAGGAGTGAGGACATATTGGAGCCAATAGTAAAATAATAAAATAGTTTAAATGCAAAATATATAATAATAATTAAAAAATAATAGTTGGAC
>NW_012193138.1:2185708-2260325 GCF_000504015.1 Erythranthe guttata
TGACTGGATGGTCTTATCTTGGGCTGGGCTTATTTATTTTTATTATTTTTGGTTTTTATCTTTATCTTTATCTTTTCTAGCCATTATTATATTTTTCATAATTAAAGCAAATTTGCTTCCCAGAATATTTGAAATATGTAGTTTGATTTATATTTCAAAAACACACATATGTATATATATAATTACATATATATACAACATAGGGCATAACTATATACAACTCCATTAATCCATTTTATAAACAAAAGAGAATATGCAGCCTTAATGCATATGTACACAAAGATTACACAACCATATAAACAAAGAGATCAGACATCTCATAATCAGATTTAATTTCTACCTATTCACATTAATTAAGCCTTAACGGGTTCCGTGGTAAGCCCGTACCCGAACGGAAACAACGGGTCATAATGCGGGTCGCCAAAGTTCATCGGCAGTTGATCGACATTCTTGAACCACGTAATAGGAAGTTTCCCCGTAAATCCATAGTCACCAAACAGCACATCGGCAACACCCTGCCCTTCTGATCCAGGCAACCAAGCCGCGACGACCGCATCCATACCCGCAAGATACGGTTCGATCACGACGGGTCGGCCCGTTACAAGAACCACCACGCATTTCACCGACGAGCACACGTTCTTGATGATACTGTAACCCGGGTCGGGTAGGGTCAGGTTAAGGTTGTCCCCGTACGTTTCCGAGTAAGGCACCTCACCCACCACAACGACCGCGTACTCGAACTTGCCGGACTTCACGAACTCCGCATCCGGCTCCTGCCTGAACGAGACTTCAGTTTCCGGGTCGACTGTGTTCCTCACGGCAGACAAGATGGTGGTGCCAGCTGTTGTGTTGCCGCTCTTTCCGTGCCATTCGATCGTCCAACCGCCACACTGGTTGCCGATGTCGTCGGCGTGGGTCCCAGCGACGAGAATCTTCGATGCTTTCTTGGGAAGTGGGAGCAATGGCTTGTCACCAGCTTTACCATTTTTAAGAAGCACGAGTGATTTTCTTACAGCTTCTCTTGCCACTTCTCTGTTTTCCTGTAAGATTTTTAATGATGTTTTGTTAAGAGACGTACTTATATTATACTATATAAATAGCTGATTAATCATTATTAGTATTATTATTAATTAATTAATTACCTGACTGCCTAAGTGCTTGGCCATGCTGTAATCAGCCATTGGATTTTCAAATAGACCCATTGTGAATTTAACTCTCAGAATCCTCTTGACAGCATCGTCAATTCGGCTCATCGAAACGAAGTTATTATTCACCAAGTATGTTAGTCCATCAATGAACTCTGTGTAGTTGTAAGGAACCATCACCTGCATTAATTAATATTGTATTAACTAAATTAACTACACATCATCGTATCGAAATGTGAAAAAGACGTAATCACATAAAACCAAACCACATCAATTCCAGCATTAATCGAAGCTTCAATCGAGTATGTGTAGTTTGCATGAGGCGGGGTGGTCATTTTGTCAATCGCCTGCCAATCCGTGATCACGAATCCCTGTTTTAAGTATTAATTAATCCGTATCAGTCAATTTTTAGATATTAAAATATCATTAAAGTTAAGAGGGTAATTAAAATAGAAATTTTACTCTGAAGCCCTGTGCTTTCTTGAGAAATCCAGTGATTAAATCGCGATTAGCGTGCATTTTAACTCCGTTCCAGCTCGAGTAAGAAGCCATGACCGTTGATACACCCTTGATGACCGAATCATAATAGGCTGGCATATGAATACCGAGCAATTCATGCCAGGTGGCGACTGTGTTGTTCTCGTTTATGCCTTTCACCGTTCCACCATCACCAACGTAATGTTTAGCACATGCCATCACCTTATCTCTAAAACACAAGCATGTAATTACTTGTAATTAATTAGACTACGAAATTGGAATGTATATTTATATACAATATAAGAAAACTTACGGGCCTCCAACATACGGAACACCCTTCGGAAAACCAGCAGGTACATCGCCTTGTAATCCAGGAATAATCTCGGTCATCGATCGAACTATCTTTGGATCTTCGCTATAGCTTTCGTAACACCTTCCCCATCTTGGATCTCTGCATACCTATTAATGCAAAAAACAAATTTTCTTACAAAAATTAAAAAAAGGGAAAAAGTATATTCCATCCAGTGATTAATAAATCGTAATTAATTACCGCAATGACAGGTGCAAAAGCATACTGAATGCCGGTAGCCCTGACTTCGAGTGCAGTTGCAGCTCCGATTCTCTTCACCAGTTCAGGATCTCTGTTAAAAAGGGAGTTACATTCATTCGTCGAATTTATTAAATCGAATTTCGTTAATAAATAAACAAGAAATGCATGAATAATGACTTGCCTTGTAGCACCAAGGCCAACATTGTGGGGGAAAATTGTAGCCTTATAAACATTATTGTTACCATGAACTGCATCGATTCCGTAAATCATCGGTATACCGAGTCGCTGCATCAATGCATTCTTTTGGAAATGATTCACCATATCAATCCATGTTTCGGCCGATGCGTGTACAGCAGGAACACTCCCTCCACCACTCAATATACTGCCTGCATTATACATATACATACACATATATATACATTTTGAAATTACAGAAATGAAATTGAAAAAAATAAAATTAATTGAAGAATACCAATGGAGTATTTCTGGAGGACGTGATCGGCAGCAACGGTGCGTTCGATTTGGGTCATTTGGCCGATTTTCTCCTCTAAGGTCATCCTTTTCATAAGGTCTCTGATTCTCTTATTTATCGGCTGTTTTGGATCTTTGTATTTCATGTATTCTTCTGCATTTGCTATGGCTGTACAGTAGCACAATGCTACAATTCCACCTATCAACAATAATATTGTACCTCTCGCCATTTTTCTCTGCAACATTGACCTCAAACTGCCAACCAAAAACAAAAAAACAAATCACAAAATTGCAAAAAATTAGTTTTGGAAAAATACAGTTACGCCATTGTATTGTTCTTACCTCGTGATTCGTGCGCTGAATCAGAAAGAAAAAAAAGGAAGAAAAAAATTGCAGTAATTCGACTCTCTAGCAACTCCTATCCGGCCGGATATTTACACCTATTGGGGAGACTCACTAGAGAGACAAAATAGAGAGAGAGAGACACACACACCAGAAGGTGTTCCTTTATTTCTAGATGCTGGGAATGAAATGGTGTAAAAGTGCTGGTATTTATAGTTGGATTTTTTTTTTAATAAAATTAATAATTTTCTTATTTTAGAATTTATTTTTTATTTGTGGATAAACTAATTAAGTAATAACACTCCCACTACACCATTAATTTTCGAAAATTTATAGCCTACTTACGCGGCGAAAAGCATGCTATTCATTCCATTCCATTACTGGAGTGGGGAATGTGGATTTTCTTTTTCTAATTTACATTTTCTTTTTTTTCTTTTTTATTTAATATTAATTCTAATATACACGTGTAAAACATTTCTGAGAAGCTCCAATTCAGACAAGAGAAAATTATTTCAAATAAAACTCCATATTATAATTTATAAATCAAGAGAAATAAGTGTTTTTTTTTTCACACACAGCTCATAAAATCACAACAAAAAATCACACTACATTCTTACATCGAATATCTAGTTTCCCTTAACAGGGTTTGTTGTAAGTCCGTACCCAAACGGGTACAAAGGATCGTAAACTCGATCTCCAACGTTCATCGGAAGTTGATCAACGGTCTTGAACCACGTATGAGGCAGCTTCCCACTGAACCCATAATCACCAAACAGAACATCAGCAACACCTTGCCCTTCAGAACCAGGTAGCCAAGCAGCAACAAGTGCATCAATCTGATCAACCAATGGCTGAATGACAACTGGACGACCCGTAACTAGAACAACAACGCATTTCACCGAGCCACAAACGTTTTTAATAATAGTGGGTGCCGGCTCAGCTAGTGTCAGGTTAAGGCTGTCTCCCATTGTCTCCGAATAAGGCAGTTCTCCGACAACAACTATCGCGTACGAGAAGTTGTTCTGCTTTACATATCCGGAATCTGGATTCTGGCTAAAGACCACCTCTGTTTTCGGGTCAACTGTGTTTCTTACGGCGGTCAAGATTGTGGTGCCAGCCGTAGTATTCCCGCTCTTTCCTTGCCATTCGATTGTCCAGCCGCCACATTGGTTGCCAATGTCATCGGCGTGGGTCCCGGCAACTAGAATCTTCGGTGCTGTTTTAGAGAGTGGTAACAATGGCTTGTCTGCAGATTTTCCGTTTTTTAGCAGCACAAGTGATTTCCTTACTGCTTCCCTTGCAAGCTCTCTGTGTTCCTGTTAAAATCGAATTTTTAGGCCTCGTTTGGGAATTGATTATTTTTTTGTTTTGGGATTTGTGATTATGCAATATTGTACACTTACTTGAGTACCGAGGTACTTGGCCATGCTGTAATCAGCTAAGGGGTTTTCAAATACACCCATTGTGAATTTAACTCTTAAAATCCTCCTCACAGCATCGTTGATTCGGGTCATGGGAACAAAATTATTTTTCACTAAGAAGGTCAGACCGTCGATGAATTCTGTATAATTGTACGGGACCATAACCTGCAATTAAGTGGTAATTTTATTTGAGTTTTGGAAAAGAGAAAAAAAATTCATTCAAGCAATTATATATATGTATATATAGAAATTAGTTATATCCCAACCATGTCAATTCCAGCATTAACTGCAGCTAAAATTGAGTATGTATAATTCGCGTGAGGTGGAGAAGTGATTCTGTCGATTCCCTGCCAATCCGAGATGACAAAACCCTGAAGAATTCAATAACAAAGAAAACGAGAAAAAAAAAACTTGTGTTAGTTTACAGATAATGTTTATTTTCGTGAGCATGAATATTAAAGTGAGAGTCTTAAAAGGGAAATTAAATTACTCTGAAACGCTGTGTTTTTTTGAGAAAACCAGTGATGAGATCACGATTAGCATGCATCTTTTTCCCGTTAAAGCTCGAGTACGAGATCATGATTGTTGATACACCCTTGATGATCGAATCATAATAAGCCGGCATATGAATGCTAAGCAATTCATGCATGCTTGCTACTGTGTTATTCTCGTTTATTCCATGTGTTGTTCCGCCATCACCAACATAGTGTTTGGCACTAACAATAACCTTGTGCCTGAATAGACAAACACAAAAAAACAAAAACACCCAAATTAATGATTTCACTTGTGTATACATCCCTTCGGTATGGCTGGTAAAAAACGTAAATTACCTAATGAATTTTAACTTATGTCGATTGAAAAAAAATAAAACACGGACGGATTCTTTGACAATAACATCGAACTCAAGAGATGTTTGGTTCCTTAATTTGGATTTATCTGCTCTTCTGTTTTGTCACTGTCTTCACAGTTTAGGTGGAATTATGGTCCATGCCACCAGTAATTAACCATTGACAAAATGACGAAAAGTTACTCTCTCATAGTAACCTCCACAAAGGAATTCTATTAAGAATTGTTCGTTGCGTATTAAACCAAACTACTGTTTCGTCAAAAATATCAACGTTTGACTAACTTGTGGACGCTTAAAGTGATGGAGAATTTGCTGATATACTTTTCATGATGCACGAATTTGATTGTGACTAGCATATGCAGAACAAGCCATAAATCGAAAAATTTAGTTGACTGATTTCGACCAGACAATTTTCAATAGAAAAATTCGAAAAAAGAAAAAGTGAAGATTGAGAAACTTACTGCCCGCCAAGATAGGGAACACCCTTTCGAGAATTAGCAGGTACATCTCCTTGTAATCCAGAGATAATCTCCGTCATTGATCGAACTACCATTGGATCTTCACTGTAGCTTTCGTAGCACCTTCCCCATCTTGGATCTCTACATACCTGTTAATGCAAATAAAAAAAATCTGGTCAAAAACATTGTATTGTATTTTTCTTCGATTAGCAAGTTACGTTTATCGGATCATTCTGCTTACCGCAATGCACGGTGCAAAGGCATAATTAATTCCTGTAGCTCTGACTTCAAGAGCAGTTGCAGCTCCTATTTTCTTGACCAATTGAGGGTCTCTGTTTCAAACGAAAAACTTTTCCTAGTAAGCAAACAATCGGTGCATCTAACGGGCAAAATGAAACAAATAACTCCAATAAAAAAATACTTGCCTAGTAGCTCCTAAACCAATGTTATGAGGAAAAATTGTAGCCTTATAGACATTATTATTTCCATGAACTGCATCAATCCCATATATCGTAGGTATACCAAGACGAGTCGATAAAGAGCCCTTTTGGAAATCGTTCACCATATCGATCCACTTCTCGGGAGATGCCTGTGGGGCCGGTACACTGCCTCCACCACTCAACACACTGCCTGTGCTTTCAAAACAAAAGGCTTTAGGCAACAAGGTAAATGTGTAATTAAATTTTTTTTTTTGAAAAAATTCATTGTAGGAATTAATCATCGATACGCACCTATGAAATACTTCTTCACCACTTCAGCCGACGCTACGGATCGTTCAATTTGAGTCATTTGGCCTATCTTCTCCTCCAATGTCATCTTGCCCATTAAATCCTTAATTCTCTTGTTTAATGGCTGTTTTGGATCTTTGTAAATCGTATAATCAGCATCAGCTATACAGAATAAATATAGAACCCCAAACAGGAACAGAGGAGCTTTCCCCATTTTTTTGGCTGCAAAACGAAACCTGAAAAAATCGAAGCCCCAATTTCAACGATGTGAATTAATCATTTATAATCAGATACATACAGCTCCCTTCATTCGATTCGATTTCAATTTGGCATTGAAATCACACGAAAACAGAGGATTTGAGTTCAGTCATGTTGACATGAACAGATGAACTGAACCACTCATGCAAGCATAAAAATAACAACATAACTTCAATTTTGAAGAATCTCTGTGATTAATAAAAAAAATTAAAAGGAAAGTAAACAACAACTTTTTTTTCACAACGATGGAAAAAATGGATCAAATTTTGAGATAAAAAATCAAATTAATGAAACAACAGCATCCAGTTATGGAATTCAGTGCATTATCATATGCGGCGATGCTGCTGTAAACGGGAAACAACTTACAGTTATCAGCACAGATCAACACCTCAGCCCACTACTGTTTCTGCTTCTAGAGAGAGAGAGAGAGAGAGAGAGAGAGAGAGAGAGAGATGAAAAGGTTCTGCTGGAGAGAAATTAAATGGGATGGGATAGAGGCGGAATTTATAGAGAAGTTTTTCTTCATTTTTTTGGAAATTGAATAATAGTACGTCTTTTATGGCAATAAATAATAAATAAATAATAAATTATGGATAAGTACGTAGACTGTCCGTAATACAGTCAATTAGTCCACCTACATAGTATTAAAGATTATTTAGGGCTAAACTTAAATTTGAATAAATTATTGGGGCAATTCAAAATTAGCTGTATCTATAGTCTATGTATAATATACACACATCTTTACAATTCAATTTTTGTATGATTATGTTGGTGACTGTAAGTAAACTTTGAGATAATTGATTATTTTTACAATTGTTTTATTATTATGAAAAAAAAATGACTTTAAACGGCTAATTTATAAGTTATCGTATTTGCAAACAAACTTTAATTTTAAACACGTATTTTCAGATCAAATTGCAAATATTCATTTTAATAGATAGATATATAAATACAAACAACAAGTAAATCCATAGATATAATCGTTCATGTGACTAATTTTATGTTAAAAAAAATGCGATCGTTCGTGTAAATAATAACACTTCAATTTTTATACCTTGGAAGCGATTTTACCGTGGAGATGAAAGTTGTCAGTTTATCAAAAGTGATTGAGAAGTCGGAAATATATAGTGGATTGTTGCATTATAATAGCACTAATGTTTTCTTCATGGATTTTCAATGGTTGCAATAATTTATAATATTTATCATAAATCCTCACCTAATTAATGGAGTTTTTTCAATCTCCTTGTCAAAATTCGTATAATTCATAATTTGGTCAAAATTAACTTAATTTCAATATCGAATGAATTATTGCATTTTGACATGAAATGATTTATGGATTTTTCTGAATAATTTTAATAATTTTGTTTAATATTTAGTTAGTTTAATAATTTTCCAGATGAATCAAATATTGGTTTAATCGTTAATTGTCCATATAAAACAAAAGTAGATAAATATTGTAAGAGAATGAAAGTCCAAGGACTGTTATATAATTTGATGATTTTCATATTATTATTATGTAATGATTACGTTACCTGAAAAAGTAGTATAGCACTAGGAACGTTCAATATTGCGTTACAGAAATGGATTTTAAAATTTGAATATTATATTCTATATGCCAACGTCTATAGAATATATTGAATTTTGCGTACGATGTCTTTTAAAGATTGTACCGTTAGCTATTGGTCAACTCATGTTTTTCTTTTATCTTTCAACTTTTATTATGTTCATAAATACTTTTATTAATTAATTAATACACTTCATAAATACATTAATCATAGTATCACACTATCACTACACAAATGATTTCCCTTGTGTATGTATCCGTTTCATTTTAATTATTAATTAATTAATACTATGCTTTCACTCACCAAGTTACAATTACAGCCCTTGTTAAAAAAGGGCAAATTGCAGATCACCCCCTAAAAATGTCTATTTTTTGCACTTTATCCCCTCATAATTTTAAAAAGTGAATGTCCCCCTTTAAAATGTTATTCTTGTTGCACATTGCCCCGATAGCAAAATTTCGATGGATTATTCATCGGCATTTGAGTATTTTTGTACACATTGCCCCTTTATATGTTATTTTTGTTGCACATTATCCATTAAAAACATTATCTTTTTGCAAATTGTCCCTTTAAAATATTATTTTTGTTGCACAATGCCAACCAAAAATTGGCTTCTTGGACAAAGTGCAACCAAAATAATATTTTGAAGGGGGATTATCCAATTTTTAAATTTTTAGGAGGGAAAGTGCGAAAATGAGAAATTTGTAGGGGGTAAAGTTCGTTTCGTCCGAAAAAAATGTTCAATTCAACAAAATTAAATTTGGGAGAGACATGACTTAATTAGGTATAAGTAATTACTAATAATTGGTGGCCAACCCGGATTAGGAAAACAATTTTAAGATGATGAATATGAGTAGTGATTTATTCTAATCACACAGTAACAGCTAATCTTAATAATCCTGTGCTAATCCCACCTGGTTATATTAGGGTTGAAAACCTAGCAAATTTGCACACACACACAAGAAGAAATTAAAATGTTCTAAAAACAGGGGATTAAATATCATAAATCCTTAAAAAAAAAAAAAAGACCCAAAAATAGGAAAAAAATAATGACATTTTACAAACAGATGCATATACTACAAATGTAATCATATATGTATATTATATATATGGTTTAATTTCTAGGTTAGGGTTATGCGATGATCAATTCTCAAATAATATATATTCACCTGTTTCTCTGTACGTCGACAATCCAGAAATTAAAAGTACCTGGACAATAAGTTATGGAAGTATAATGCTGGACTTAGTTTTCTTGTTTCATGGTATATATATATATATATATATATATATATATATATATTTGGGGTAATAGAAATGAAGGGGTGAGGAATGAAGCCTGGTCCGAGATCATTAGTAGTTAATTTGCATTAATTTTACATGCATGGAATTAAGAAACTAATGGATCTTGGAACAGCCTCCATTCCAAACACCTCCTTTTCTTTCTCTCTCTATCTCTAGATCTCTCTCTCTAGATATGATGATTGAGCAATCAAATTAGGTAAAGTGTAAAGAAGCAGTAGTAGTAGTAGAACTAGGGGTGTAAACGAGCCGAGCCGACTCGTGAGCTCGAAGAGCCGGCTCGTAAAAAGCTCGAACTCGAACTCGAGATTTTCGAGCTCGAGCTCGAGCTTTCTGATGAGCCGAGCTCGAGCCGGTTTTCAGTTGTTCATGAGCTCGCGAGCCGGCTCGCGAGCCGGATTTATTATTATTTTTTTTATTTTTTATATGTTATTTTTATTTAAATAATGTATAATAATGTAAAATATTATAGAAATAAATACAAATATTAAAAATATATATAATTACAATTTAGTTTTTATTTTTTATTTTTTTAAATAATTTTTAATAATAAAATAATAATTAAAAAAATATTTTAAAAAAAAAAAAAAAAAAAAAGACAATGGGCTCGAGCTCGAGCTCGAGCTCGAGCTCGACACAACTGACACGAGCTCGAGCTCGAGCCAAAAAAAGAGGAGCTCGCGAGCTCGAGCTCGAGCTCGAGCTCGACAAAATATACTCGAGCTCGAGCTCGAGCCAGCCAAAAGAGGCAAGCTCGGCTCGAGCTCGGCTCGTTTACAGCCCTAAGTAGAACACAGGTAGGTATTTAAAGAGTAGCTGCAGCACATCGAACAAAAGACATGTAGTAGTGGGATATCTGAGTGTTGAAGGAAAGAATACATTAAACAGAGCTTTTTCATGTAGAGAAGAAGAAGCACATGATGGACAGGTCATTTTATGCCATTAAATAATCAAAAGCTGGTAATAAGTTTTTGGAGTCTTCATCTCTGTCTTATTCTTAATCTACTTTATTATATCGGCTTTTTTCGATACAACCACATATATATATCTCTGCACTGAAAATTACGCGACCAAGATACGGAATCTCCTGTCTTCCCTTTCTTTTATTTCACCTCCTATTATATATATATATATATATATATATATATATATATATTTACGTACACGAAGAAAAGTGAAGGAATATATATACATTGGGTTAATTACATGCTCCTCCAACATTTTTCTTGTTTCTATCTTGCTGTCCTAATCACACACACACACACACACACACACACACACACACACACACACACACACACACACACACACACACACACAGTGCCATTAACATATATACCTAATGGATCTTTCTAGAAGGCTTGTCTAGTAAGGGTTTTTTTTAGCCTTTTAGTGTTTTATTCTTTTATTGGGCTTTATTAGGGTAGACCTATCAGCTATAATATTTTCTTGGCAAATGATATAAACGAAATTGATATCGAACCTATTGTCTCGTAGATTATAGATTTTGCAATGTAATTAAATTATATATATGTATCTATAATCTATTCTCTTCATTGAGCATGTATGCATTGGGTGGTCATATAACATGATAAGTAGCAACGTCTATGGCAGAAGTAAACTCAATGGACATAGTAATTAGCACGTAATTAGCACACAATTAATCGTAACTAGTCCTTAATCAGATATTCCGAAGGTTATGTGAATAATTTATTAGTGCTTTTTTTTTTCTTGAACACAAACAGGGGAATGTCGTTTGCCCTAACATTAGGGTGTCGATTCTCGACCCGTATATGAGAAAATTCAACGTATTAATTGTGATTAAGGTGGTTTAGTTACAAAAATAATTGTCAATTTGTTATGCACAAAAGGTAAGAAATACCAAAATCCACATGCTAAGCAACACTAACCCCATACAAACAGAAAGAATGTGATTCTCTTGAACAAAGAGGAAAACCAAAAGTAACCCGTTACGACATTCTACAATCTATTATGTATCTATTGATTATATTATATATATATGCTAAGATATATAAATGAACAACTCAAGTTAAACATTTATCAATAATTCCAACAACAGAAGAGATCAAAAAACAACATCAACAAAGAAACCTACTATGGAGGGAAAAAAAGCTGACCAGTACGAGGAATTCGAACCGCTGTGCAAATGGCAACGCAACGAAGATCGCGAAATTCTCGAAATCCATCTCCAAGGTATTATTCATTTCTCTGTTCAGAACAAATACAGTTTAAATACAGAATTTATAATAATCGACAAAGATAATATTTTTAATCAATAAAATATGATTTTTTTATTTTTTTAATTTTACAAGAATTCAAAAAGGAACAGCTGAAAGTGCAAATCAGCAATTATGGAGTGCTGAAGATTTCTGGAGAACGGCAATTGGAAGCATCAAAGAGGACCAAATTCTACAAAGAAATCCCACTCCCAAGCTATAAATACGATACCTCTGCGATCAATGCCAAGTTTCTTAATGGCTGCCTCTACATCACTATCCCCAAAATGAAGAACTTTGCCCCTGAAAAACCTGAATCGTCTAAAATTGACCAAACCCTAAAACCAGAGTCCGCCAGTAATCAATCCGCCGGCGATGTACCACCATGTTCCGAGGAGCGAGGAAATGCGGCTTCGACGGAGTGTGAGATGCGATTTCGGGAACGGCGGCCGTCGGGGTTGAGGCTGGCTAAGGTGGCGGTGAGCCTGGCGGCGACGGCAGCCGCCGTGGCGGTGCTCGTTGCTTATGTTGTGTATATGTATAAGTCCACCGTGGACGAGTTTGATGACTCAATATGTTGACTGATTCCCTTGCTTTGAATTATTGAATATTGATGATCGATTTAATTAAGCAAAATGATGTACATTATATTCTACGTTGTAAATTTCCATTATTATCATATTTCACACAATACTAATAAATATATATGTAAATTATATTTTATTTAGCAAAAAAAAAAAAAAAAAAATAATAATAATAATAATAATAAATGCAAACCATCCGCAATATAAAGGTGCAATTTTTTCCCAGAAGGGATAAAGATTCAATTTTTAAAATTTAGACTGATTCTTGAAAATTGTATATTGTGATTGAGCTAGTAAGGAAGAAAGAATAATTTACCTCGACAATAACGTTTCAGTTCTGGGTGCAGAATCGACTGTGTGTGTGTGTGTGTGTGTGTGTGAGAGAGAGAGAGAGAGAGAGAGAGAGAGAGAGAAGAGAGAGAGAGAGAGAGCACCGCTCAATGCCGCCTAAATCCGCCTCGACCACTCGGCCCCAGCGCCGGTCTGATCAAACAGCTGGTCGGAGACCCATTCCGGGACCTAATTCAGCTGCCCCCAGTAATTCCCGTCCTCCTTCCTCTACAAGCGCCTTGACGACCGGCGTCATTCGACCGCCGTCCGCCGCCATTTCCACCTCCAACGAAGCCTTTCAAGAAACCAGATCCTTAATTACATCTAATACCGAAAAAGCCCTTCAAGAACCCCTCCATGCCAAAACTCCTGCTTCCCGACCTCCTCAACCCCGAAATTCTGGAAAAACCCTAGCTTCTAATTCTGGATTTTCAAAGTCTGATATGGGTAGCTTTGGTGGCAACAAAAACAAAGAATCGGGAAAATCATTTGATCCCGTACAACCTGATACACTCATTAGCGTCCAAGCTGTAACTAATGGAGATGGAAAGGAAAATGCCGTTGGTTCATCTTCTCTACCACCGCACGTGCCGGATGATGGTTCTGTTAAACCCGTGGAGCCCGAGAGTGTGGCGAGCGGAGCGGCACTCCCTGGAAAGGGGAAGAGGACAATAGTGAGGAAGACAGTTAGAATTGTGAAGAAGATTGTAAAGAGGAGAGTGCCTAAGAAGAGGGCTTTGATGGATGGTTCGGAGAATCAAGAATCGGTGGCGAAAGACGAAAACCGTGTGGATTCGAGTGAGGTAACACAGAATTCAAATCTTGCAAATGATGTTATTGAAAAATCTAATTTAGTGGATGACGTAATCGATACAAATCGTTCCGCTGATGAGGGAAAGGAATTGTTGGCCGGAGTGGATGATGTAGCAAAAAAATTGCATCTTTCGACTGATGTTATTGAAAAATCTAATGTTGTGGAAGGGGTGAACGAGGAAAGTAGCATTATTGATGAGGCCATGCAAAAGTCGGAACGTGTTAATAATGCAAGTATTTCGGAACCATTTATTGGCGAAGAAGTTAACGGTACACGTGGCATTTATTGCATGGAGACAGAACCATCAAAACTCGATTTCGGTGCACGTGTTCCCGAACAAGTGGTGCTAGCTAATGATCAAAGGGAATGTATGAATAGTAACGATGTTATAACTGAAGTCGATAGTAATGACTTGAATGTTTGTGTTCATGATCCAGTGGAACTTGAAAATGTTAACTCTGCAACTAGACCTAACATGGAGATTAACGAGATGACGAACACTGCGACAGAGCATCATTTAAGTGATTCTTTTACGGAAAACGAGAACTTGGATATTGTCAATAAAGTGGATGTGGGTCCCGTGGGAGAAAAAAGTGTAGTTTCTGACGGGGAAAAATCTGAAAGTATTAGGTTGAATGAGGGTTTATTATTAAGCGGGGAAATGGAGGCACTGGAGCGAAAGAAGAGGCGGAAAACGGAGATATTTGTTGGTGGATTGGATAACGATGCAAAAGAGAGTGACGTTAGGAAAGGGTTTGAAGAAGCTGGTGGAATTGCAGAAGTAAGATTGGTGATGGATGGAAAGTCGGGGAAGAACAGAGGATATGCCTTTGTGCAATTCGCTACAGCTGCTGATGCCAAAAACGCGCTGGCAAAATGTTCTAAAGTTGAGGTAATTCTCTATTCTTGTTCTTGTAATTCGTAAGATAACATTTTATTGAACAGATCTACGGTGATAATACAGACTGAGATGAAGTTTGTGAAATAATGGCAAAAGAATTGTAAAAATGTACTCGCTCCATTTCTGTTTAAGTGACCTTTTTGCAAGAAAAAAAATCATATTAAGTGTCATTCTACAATTTTAATGAAGAATAAGTTTGTTTTGTCCAACTTTATCCTAACACTTATGACTTATTAATGAAGTGAGAGAAAAAAGATAAAAAGTCGCAGAGGGGTAATTTTGTCAAATAAAGACTTCCTCCATAAATTCAACGTTCGTTAGTTTCCTTAATTGGTGTGCATCTACATTAAACATCACATGAATCCATATTGCGTACCTTGCATGGAAAGATTCCTTTCACCATGTAACGACTTACTGATGTTTCTTATGTTATCCATTTCTGTAATTCAACCTTAGATATGTGGGAAGGTGTGTAATGCAGCACCGGTTGGCGGCAACGATACAATATTTCTCGGCAACATTGACAGAAACTGGAAGAGTGAAGACGTGAGCATTTTTATTATTATGCTCCGATCCTGCCGAAAAAGTCCTTCAAGAAAGTGATATAACTAGAGGGTTTTCTTTCTGCAGGTGGTAAAATTGTTAGAGAAAGCCGGCATCAAGAGAATCGATAAAGTTACTGTTAAGGATGATCCGAAGAATACAGGAAAGAATCGAGGGTTCGCCTTTCTTGAGCTCGAAACCTGCAAAGATGCTCAAACTGCATACATGAAACTCCAAAAGAAGGATGTTTTCGGAAACGTGATGGTTAGAGTTGCATGGGCGCAACCTTTATCCGAGCCAGCCGATGAAGAAATTTTAAAGGTGCCGCCTTTTCAATTTCTTACGTGATTAAAGAGCACTATTTCTAATACCTGATTTACGGTAGAGCTAATTTGGTCGTTTTCAGGTCAAATCCGTTTATGCAGAATATCTACCGTATTCATGGGACGGAGAGAAAGTGAAAGAATATTTCGGAAGATTTGGAGATATCGTAAATGTTGTCCTTGCAAAAGATCTTCATTACTCTAGGAGAAAAGATTTTGCTTTTATTAACTATACAACCCGGGATGCTGCTCTTGCATGCATCGAGGCTGTCAGCAGAGAGAGATTGGAGGATGGCTGCTCCAAGGTAGACTATTTAAATTCTTGAAAGTCGACTATTTTCTTCAGGAATTAATCTCGGTATTAAATTTTTATTTAGGTTAAGATAGCTGTCTCTCTCGCAAGACCAGTTCAGGGGACGAACGCGAAACATACCTCTCATCTACCTGTTAAGCAACTCTCCTATTCAGCGCAAAAGGCAGAAAGTGAGTATTAGCATTTTTTGTTTTCTTAGATGCTTCGACAGAGAATTATGCGGTGTCTAAATTTAAATATCTGGTCCCCTAATTTTTTTGGGTTTTGTAGCCTCTGTAAACCCGCACGAGCCTAGAAACAAGGGGACGCTTGGTAGCAGTAGTTATGGTCAGATGAAAGTTGATAATAGGGCTTCTACGAACGATGAACTTGTACATTTATTGAGGCAGCAATCATCAACTAAGCGTACCCCTCCGCCGCATTCCAGGTGGCCACATGCATCAACTGAGAATATCGTTCCGTATCCCCGAACAGGTATCTAATAGTTTCTTTTTGTTCACTCAGTAATAAATCTTTTACTCGTAATTTTCGAGGTTTTTAGTCTGGATTTATGCTGTGATTAAAATCAAAGAAGTCGTATTTTACATCCAATTTGCTGAATTTATCTGCTTTTACGTTCAGTCGATTCGTAGTCCATATATGATAACATAAATCCAATTATTAGTTCCTTAATACCATTAGTGAAGAAACGTCTGATTCTCTTACTGTGTTGATGGACAGGTGTTGACGCTCCGGACTATCGTTTTCCGTCACCTGGGAGCGGCAAGCGGCCGTTTTCATTAGTGGTATGTAATTGAAGCTTTTTTTGCGTAACAGTGTTCTTCATCCATTTCTCGTCCCCTTCCGCCACATTATAGTATAATTCTGGTTTTACACAGGCACACGATCCAATGTATGCGGTACCCCAAGGGTTACCGAGAATGCGTATGGAAAGTTCTTATCCGAATTCAGGCCCAAGGTTTGCAATTCTTTTAAGCTACTGAAAATGTTCATACTCGATGCCCACTTATGAATAGCGATAACCGATTTTTCTTTAATCCTTCCAGTTCCTCGTTTCACGGTGTCGGTGCATTATCTTTCCCCTATCATCAGCATCAGCATCATCATCATCATCAGCAGCCAGGGCCTGGCCCCACCTCAGGTAAGCCGTAAGCGTCTCTTCTTTTTTACTACTTTGCCATTTGCTGGCTCGCTAAACTAATACCGTGTCTTATCTCTCTCAGAGTCAGTCAATGGGAGGAGAACATATACTAGTCATTATGAGGTACAGTAATCGATGAACCAACCACGCTTCATGTCTTTTTACGCTCTTTTATTACCGTTTCCATTTTCTTTTCGTGGGGTTTCCTTTTCGTCCATGAATAACGAAACAAATTATTTTCCATCTTTTTTCTGTGCAGACAAGGGAACAAGCTCCTTACTATGGAGACTACAATAGATACCCTAGATGTAAGTTCTGCTGCTTCCAGAAACTTGTATTTTTTTTCTTCAAGCTCTTCTATTATCTACTAATGTTGGTTTTTTATATGATCTTGATTATTGTTTCTATTATCTTGAATTCGTACAGATTGATGAACCGACCTGTACAGTGGTGTGCTATAACTGGAGCTGAGTTAATTGTTTCTGCTCGGCCTAAAACCTGGAAACTCACATTAGTTGTATGTTGTACATTGTATCGGAAAGTGGTTACATATAGGAACCGTTTTACCTTTATATATGCGATGTTGATGTATCGATAAATTATAGGATTACAAATGTGACTTTGTATTATTAACTAATAAAATTTATAGAATGTTTGGTAAAAGGTACCCATCAAAATTGTCACATGAATATGAATTGTTGAGATGTGTTGCATTGCATATCGCCATATCCCACCTACCGGGCATGAATACGATGGGTCGGGGATGAACGAACCATTAACAAATACAACCGGTGCCAAACTTTAGTACAAGGCACTAATGTAATGAAGTAAACGTGACACTAAATTAGTATATCTTCTAACAATAAAGTTAACTTGGCCATAGTGTAATTGACAATTGACTAGTTGGAAAGCTAATAAATAATGCATTCATCTTCGGATAAATATCGTTATTTCTAATTTTCTCTATTCATCAATTTTTTTTTTATTTTTTTTATATATTTTTGCTCGTGAGAATTATTGTTTGATGATTTAGGAATTAGGAGTAATAAAGCCAGAAAGAAAGGCACATGAATAAAATAAACAATGGCTCACAATCTGAATAAGAATCTCTTAAAATTTCAACCAGTGGATACATTAGTAACAGTATCCTTCGACGTACACAATATAATTCTTCAAATACGTAAAAAAAGAAGAAAGAAAAACAAATAACATTACCGAAAAGCAAAATGCTCGGCGAGCAGAGACTACAACTCTAGTGAATAATCAATCATTCATCAGAAACAACAATTATTTCATCAGACCATTAGAAAATATATTCTTTAAAAATTTAATAAAAAACGGGAATTGGTGGAGAAAATAACCGAGTGTAATAATGCAGGCATCCATCATCAAACGGCTCACTTGGCACTGGCAAGCTCCTTCCTGAGGAGCTTAGCAGCAGAAACCATAGCCTCAAGTGCGGGCTTAACCTCACCGTACTTGCGAGTCTTGAGACCACAGTCTGGGTTCACCCACAATATGTTTGTTTCCAGCACAGCAAGCATCTTGTTGATCCTGTCAGCAATTTCCTCAGTAGACGGGATTCTTGGAGAGTGGATGTCGTACACACCTGGCCCAATTCCAGCACCGTACTTCACTCCCTCGCGGAAAACGGAGAGGAGCTTCTCGTCAGAACGGGAGTTCTCGATGGTGATGACGTCAGCGTCCATGTCGATGATGGAGTGGATGATGTCATTGAAGTTTGAGTAGCACATGTGGGTGTGGATCTGTTGGTTTTTGCCGACAATATTAATAAGATTGATATAAATAAATGACAAGTTGATTATAGATATTTTGAGTGAGAAAGCGGACCTGGGTGGTGTCCTCAACGCCAACATTGGTGATTCTGAAAGAGTGTACAGCCCAGTCCAAGTAGAAAGCATGCTCTGCTTTCCTCAAAGGCAAACCTTCTCTCAATGCAGCTTCGTCGATTTGGATCACAGTAATGCCGGCCTTTTCAAGATCCTCCACTTCATCCTTAATGGCCAAAGCAATTTGGTAACAGGTCTCGAACCTGTGAAAACAAATAAAAATAAAATATAAGATGTAAGCATTATTATTGACAAAGAATGTAGGCATTATATCTATATTTAATTTACATACCTAGGTTGGTCATTACGAACGAAAGACCAGTTGAGAATGGTGACAGGGCCAGTAAGCATTCCTTTCATTGGGCGCTTGGTCATGCTCTGGGCAGCGGTGGACCAGAAGACGGTCATTGGGTTGGGGCGGCTCACATCACCGTAGATGATTGGGGGCTTCACACATCGAGATCCGTAAGATTGCACCCATCCATTGGCGGTGAAGGCAAAACCAGACAATTGCTCACCAAAGTACTCAACCATGTCGTTTCTCTGGAATTTTTAAAGATTCAAAAGATATTAGCTTAAATTTATTAGTTGTTTTGTAAGGTTCAGCCATTTTCGAATTGAATTGTCTTTACCTCTGGCTCTCCATGAACAAGAACGTCAATGTCAAGCTCTTCCTGGAGCTTCACAACCTTGTTGATCTCCTCCTTGATAGCCTTGGTGTACTCCTCCTCAGAGATCCTACAAAGGGAAGAAAAGAAAAAAAAGGTTCAATATAGATTTCAATGAATGTTTGTAGTTTAGAAAGTCACGAGCAAGGGAAAAGTCACTGACTTCTTGGCCTTGTATTCACGGCGAACTCTTCGGAGTTCGATAGTCTGAGGGAAGGAACCAATGGTGGTGGTAGGGAGGATCGGAAGGTTAAGCTTCTTTTGTTGAGCATCAAGTCTGGCGCTCACGTTTGTAGCACGGCGATGTTCAGAACCCTTCAAAGCAGCAGCCTGGTTGAACAACATGAGAATGACACATATTAGTTATAGCAGCAAAAACCCTTTAAGTTTAAAGGAAAAGGTATGGAGGGTTAATTCACTTACAGCCTTCTGGACAGCTTCATTGTTCACCCTGGGAGAGGATTTCCTGGAAGCCTGAGCTGCAGCATTGGCAGCGAAAAATTCCTGGAAAGTAAACAAAAGCAGCAAAGGTATTAGTACTACCCAGATTTAACTAGTCACAATTTTCAGAGGAAATTAGTTGTGACATACCTCATCCTTGGCACCAGTCAGAGCCTTGGCCAGAGCATTAACTTCAACAACCTTTTGTGCTGCAAATGCGAGCCATGACTTAATCTCCTTGTCCAGCTTAGTCTCGTTAACCAGATCGACAGCTGTGTGTAGAAGTGAGGTGGAGGTGGACACAACAAGCTTGTCTGTAGGGAAGAAAAATATATATACATTAAAAATCAAAAAGGGAGAAACTATGCAACATAAAAGCAAACTTAAAACCTAGTAAATAGGTGTTAGCAATATAATATACCTTTTCCCACTATGCCTTCAAGAGACTGCAGTGTGGTCAGAGATGCAGCAAGATCGTTAGCCCAGATGTTCCTTCCATCAACCACACCAGCAAACAGGTATTTTCCAGAAGGGAATGAACCCTTGATCAAATCGAGGGTCTTGCTTCCACGAATCAAATCAAAACCAAACCCAGAAATTCCACTCAGCGAGGTAAGGGTTTTGTATGCTGGAGCAGGTACATCAGCAAAGTAAGTCTCGACTAGAACATTAACGCCGGATAGAGATGATTCCAGTTCAGCGTAAGCCTTGGTGAATGCTTCCAACTGGTGAGCCTCAAGATCCAAAACCAGGGTGGGCTCGTCAAACTGGATCCATGAAGCACCAGCTGCCTTAAGCTCACCAATAACTTCCCTACAAGGATATTACACATTCAAATATCAAACAATGTAAATGCTGAGAGAATCACAAGAATAACAAAACAGGTTAGCATTATTCTTACTTGTAAATTGGAAGAATTTTGTCAAGGAGAGAAAGAAGATTGAAAGTCTTCTCAACACCCTTGGCAGGCTTAGAGAGCAACAAGTATGAAACAGGGCCAACAAGTACTGGAACAGTGTCAATACCGAGCTGAGTGCAAGAACACAAAATTCATCAGGTGGAAGGAATAGACCATAACAAAATTTAAATAACAAAAGGTCATTTACTATGATAATTTGGTTTCAATCATTTTGAAGAATTAAAATTGATCTATTTACTGGTTACAAAAATATAGCAGGTGATTTACAGAGCTCATACCGCTTTAGCCTCGTTGTACTCATTCACTGCCTTGTGGGAAGCATAAGAGAAAGTAACATCGGGGCCCAACTCCGGGACAATGAAGTGGCTGCATTCATAAACCGACACAGTTAGTTAAATACAGATCAGGTAGAGTATTGACAACAGAACTATTCAAGAAATTGATCCCATCACTTACTAGTTGGTGTCAAACCACTTGGTCATTTCCATAGCAGGAACAGAAGCATTTCCTCTGGCCATGGAGAAGTAGGTGGAGAAACCAATCTCGCCACCTGTCCAGTTGTATCTTGGGGGAACAGCACCAAGAAGTGCGGTAGTATCGAGCACCTGATCATAGTATGCGAATGTGTTGCTGGGAATGTACTTGATACCGGCATCAGACATCTGCTTCCAGATGGATGCCCTGAGGTCAGCAGACACCTTCTCCAAATCCTCGGCACTGCTCTTGCCATCCCAGAAAGATTCCAAAGCAAACTTCAACTCTCTCTTTGGGCCCATACGGGGGTATCCAACAATGTGGGAGGCCATTTTTCTGTCATAACAAATTCAGTCGATGAAATCAACCACAAGATGATTAAAAAAAAAAAAAAAAAAAAAATTACATCCTAACATGCAAACATGCTCAGAAAAACAGGCAGGGGAGGATAACAAAACTAGATCCTTCAATGTATTCAGTTTGAAAACTTCCTATTTGATGTAACTACATGAAATTCAACAAAAGGTCTCAACTTTCTTCTGTCAGAATACTCACTTAGTCACACGTGCAGATAGTTTGTCGGCAATACAAGTTATTAATCAATTCATATCAAAATCACATAGATTAAATTCCAGATTTAGCTTATTCCAGATCAATTGATAAACCAGATGAGTTGAAGCTGACAAGTAAGAAAATTTAAAAAAAGCAAGTGTAACAATCGAATCAATGCAAATCCTAGACTACCCAAGCACTCAGATCCACAACTTTAAAAATAAATAATTCCAGATCCAAGCACAGGAACACAGTACATGTTCATAACAGGATACTGTGACACAATGCAGACCGATGTGCCTGAACTAAAGATACTCAATAGCCCCATTATCTCAGATCGCAAAGTTTCAAATTCAGATCTAATAGCATTTAAAGCTTATCCACACAAAATCAACCCAAACCGCCTCCACCCCACGCGCCACCAATAATAATACATTTACAAAGCCACGTAAGCATAATTTGTCGAGCGTAGAACAGAACAGCAAAAAAAAAAGTTCACTAACTAGGAAAACAGAGCAAATCGGAGTAAGATTAGGCAGCATAAAACTCCACTAATCATGCAACTACGTTAGAAACAGACAATTACCTATAGATCTAAGCGAATTGACGCAAGTTAAAAAAACTTAAAATCAACAATTCCGAAACTGAAAAGGATGAAGCAGCAGAACAAAGGAACTGACAGATAAAGCGACAGAAGTATCAGAATAGATGCAGGATTTTAGCAAACAACGAACACAAAACGAACGGCGGAGAACGCCACTAGGTACTGACTGGGAAACCGTACCTTTAGGATAAACAGGTGGTGCAGAGACCGGTTTTTGGAGGAGAGTGGTAGAGATAGAGAGAGAGAGAGAGAGAGAGATGGGCAAGACGCGAGTTTAGGAAGACGGGTGAACGAGCTTATTTATAGAAGGAAATGGTAGACTCGGGGGGTGGGGTGGGGGTGGGGGTGGGGGTAGGTGGGGGGTTGCTGCTGTGGTAGATCTCGGAAAGTGAATTCGGCTTGTTAATTTGTGTAATGTAATAGCCAGCGGATTTTTAAATTACTATTTTTTCCTTTGCTGATTTCAGTGAAATTTACTTTTTGATGGGTAATGTGGTGACGCGCAAGTGGGGGTGCGTGCTGTAACGCGCTGAGTAGGTATAGTTAGTAGTTACCGAACCCCGGAATTGATGTGGCAGATCTCTCTGCGGCGATTGGTTTGTTTCGGAAGTTCGGCGATCTGGTTGGGCTATTTGGTCTTTTTACTTTGATGCGCAGCTTTTTATTTCTTTTTACGGCTAAACTGTTAAGTAATTGACATTCTACTCCCCCAAATGGACTCTTTAGACATTTTGCACCCTTATATTAAATTCATTGCTTTGAACTAGGGTGGAATTAAGACGAACTTTAGAATTCCGCCGACTTCGATACGGTACTTTTTTTATTTTGAAATTATATTTTTCATTTTAAATTTCAAAAGTTTCGATTTTTTTTCAATATTATTATATGTTTTTTGTTATATATTACTCTCTCCGTCCCAATTTAAATGTCGTTTTGGGTTGCACATATTAAGAAAATCAATAAATGTGCATAGATTATAGTAAAAGAACAAATAAAATTACAAAAATATCCTTGACATTAATTGATTTTCAACTAATTAATTAGGAGTGCTAAGGATAAAATTGAAAATAATGTAATTAATGCTTCATTGAAAATGTAAAATGACAAATAATTTGGGACAAAAAAAACTCTCTAAAAAGACATATAATATGGGACAGAGGGAGTACTAAATGTTGGAATTTTCAAATTACGTCGGATTTCGATTCGAAAATTTACAATTTGAATTCATTCCATTTTTTCAATTTTTGACTTTTGATTTTCTATTTCTTTTAACAGAATTATAATTAGTTTTTTTAATTTCAAAACAAATTAAAAATTAAAAGTGTCAGTTTGATCCAATCCGTCCGATTTTCATCTTTACTTTGAACCATTGACATTATAAGTTGAACTTACTATATCAAGGTCCAAAAAAATATATAAGGCAGATTTTGAGTGAACAAAAAAAAGAATAAAAATAAAGCATTAAAACAAATTCTTGTGGACAAATTGAGTGATGATCAATGAACATTGCCCAAGCTTAAAAGTTGTTTTTAGCAACTTTTAAAAGTTGTTTTGAGCAACTTATAAAACACGAGACTACTTGACAAATTGCTCAGGTGTACTGCTCCATCATCACCATTAATTAGTCTCCATTATTATGCTGTTAATCACTATAACCAAAAAGAATAGTAAAAGAAAAGATTGCCTTAAAAAAATAATTAAACAGTATGAGAAAACATTAAACACACGACAATTAATAAAGAAAATAAAAAAATAAAAAAATAAAAAAAAACAAAGCAATGAATTAAGCACAGATGTTGCGTCGGTGGCCCTTATTTAGCGGTCGGCAAGTTAAAATCATGCCACGACCCAAGAATTTACGGCAAGGCTAGCTGGCACGTGATTACCTGTCCCACCGGACCACCGCCACCCGATTTTCATCTCTGTTTTCAGTGAACTTTTATTTATTATTAAATTTCCTTAAACACTAATATTGTAATAAATATAATACAAAATACAATTAAATTGCAGTAGAGATTCCAAATACAAGCAAATAACATTAATTAATAAAAAAAATATGTGATCTTGTAGATGTTGACTTGTAATTATTATTTTATTATGTATTTATGTCACTACAATTAATTATTTCCAGTCATCTCTATCTAAATACGGACTATTATATAGTATGTTTATTCATTTATATATATGCAAAAAATACACAAATATGTACTGATGTATATCTACAATGATGCTATAATATTGCTTTATTATTTACTGGATAAATGGAATAAATTTAACCAAATACGTAGTATATGTATTTCAGTAATGAAATGACAATATGAAAGTTTGATGAGTCACTTTCATTTATTGCTATAATTAGACAGAAGAGGCCGTAAGAGAATGGACACACTCACATGGGCCGAACTTGCAAGAAGTCAAGCCCCACTTTCCCTTAATACAATTATATTTAATGATTTATTCATTGGACCGACCTACTGGAACTAATGAGTATTTGGGTCATATAAAAGGTCCGATTTGTCATCCACTTACAAGATTATTAATTAATTAGTGATCGTAAGTTCATTAAGATTGACTAATTCTACTTAGAATCCTACTATAATAAGGATTTTACTGATCACCTTATAAATAACCCATTAGGCTCACTTTACAAGGTGCGATCGAATGCATCTGTTGAATTGTATTAAGTTCTTGCTCCCTGCCCTGTTGGTTATTCAGGCAACTAATTTGAGCGTCAGACCGACATAGTTCATTTTTCTTTGCTTTGCAGATTTGAGACTCGGGTATTCATATCTACGTGATGGGTACTCCGAACCAATCATCTACTAGCTTACAATGACCTATTGTCACGTTCCCATTTAATCTATCAAAGGTGATTGAAACAATTAACTGAAATTAAGGGTCCGAAAATATTTTTGTGTAAGAACTTTTCAATATGTTAGATTGATATTGTATCACTCACTTGCAGCGTTAATGAGGAATGTGAGGCGTATGCAAATTTTGCGTAACTTAAAATAACATGTCAATTTAAATTAATTTATATTTTGAGTTAAAAAAATTACTACGATCATGAAATTGAAAATTTTAAGTACACATTTTTCCATCAAAGATTCAAAATGTCTCCTAGAAACGAACAATCTAATTTTTTGGATTCTCATGGCCCCAAAAAACAATCTTAGAAATATTGCGACCGAAGGTGCTATTTCGGGGATTATATGACAAATATTCGTAAAATAAATTACTTATTTATAAATACATATTAAAATGATATATTTCTGCATATTATTATTTAATATTATAATAACAAATAGAAAGAAAATGGAGGACTAAAATTAGAAATAATTAAATACCACTTAATTGTTTTTTTCCAAACAACTTGCCATTTCTCAGCCCAGTCCGACAAAGCAAGATTGTGTTGCAAGTTGTTTTGGTAAGCCCAATAATGTTCGATAACAGTGACTTTATATGCTAGCATGCACGTGGACGGAATCATTGACCAGGGGATCTGTGAGCGTGTGCTCCACGCGCTTGATAAATGCCTGGTTTAATCACTCGATTAGTGCTGTAATTAGAAGTAACAAAGTATAATTTCTGATGGGAAAATAAAAATCTAATACTCAAGGAGTTGGTGGCTGTAGTTGGTGGGCATACGTGGCACTCCACCTGGGCCACCCCTATTTTTCGGCCACTATGAGTTGTCAAATTACCAAAATGTCCTTTGATTTGTATCAAAAATTCAAATGACTGCAATGAACAGTAGAATAAATAGTTTGTTGGATTAGTAGGTAAGTGGGGACCACTCTAATTAGTGAAAATGGTTAATAGTAAAATCATGTCCATACGTAATTATAATTAACTTATAAAATTGGGAATAAAATAATTCGAGTATTTTATTATATATATTAAAAAAAAAAAAAAAAGAGCAGCTATGGACGTGGTCCAAAAGTGGAGAAGTCGTGGTCCATCACAACGCGATTTCATTTGTTTGCTTCGTTGGCAACACTAAATTTATTGGGTGATATAAATCCAGAGTTTTAGAATATCAAGATTCATTTTATATAAAAATAAAAATGAAATCATTAAATGTAATTTGTGGGAATCCCTTGTCAACAACAACTAATTTAAGTAGTTCAGTTTGTCGTGACCAACTCATCTTACCACTGATTATTATGAGAAAAATAAAAATTAAATAAAGTTAGGCGCATATCAACTACTAGTATTTTCCATCTAGCTTGGAAGACTTTAATGATGATTGCAACGTGCAATCAGAATATATCAATATACTAACAAGACTTACGACTTTTTCCAAATAATTAATAATTAATAATTAAATTTAAACAATTATTTTGGGCCTCAATGGTTTAATGGGCTTCTGAGTTAGACTAATAGTTTAAATTAAAATCCTTTTCTGGAAATCGTGTTTGGGCCTGAACCACAGCCCACTACTTTGGCAAGTCAAATTGGATCCAATTGGGTAGTTGTTGGGTTGACTAAGGAATCGTTTACACATTGAACTCGAAGAGCTCGAGCTGGGCTCGTTTACACATAAGACTTTTATGTGACAATGATTCTTTCTTGTTATAATCAACTAATATGACATTGATCGAAACAAAAGAAGATTCTTTCTTGTATATGATATGAAATATGAATAGCCAAGAAAATTATCAAATAAACCACACATTCCACTTGTCATTAATTTAACATTTAATATTTCAAAACATAGTATAGTAGTTGGTCAAATTAATCACCAAATTGTATGAACATTACACAACTTACATACATCCATCAATCTTCATATCATTGCCTTAATTGCAGTGCAGCATCTACAATACAATGTTCCTATGATTACTAACAACATTTCAAACTTTACAACCTTAAAACAAAACCATTGAAATTCAAAACTTCAACATATTTTTTCTTCAATGTTAACTTCTTTATATCTCGATAAAAAAATCGAAGCGAAAGAATTTCAGTACTTCCGAGCACATCATCTAGACCACGGCCAACATGGCGGAGCGTTCGAAGCTACTCCGGCGAGCTCGTCCACCACGATTAACCGCCTTCTTCACCGCCCCGACATCGATCTCTCTCCCACCGATCCCCTTGAATAAAGATTCCGAATTATTTTGCTCACTACCGATCATATTAATCTTACCTTGCGACGCACCATCTTTCGTACCGCCTCTATGCACAAGTATCCGAACAATCCCCGGATAGTGCAAAGACTCGGCAATCTGCAAAGCCGAAACGCCCTTATTAGTTCTAGCCTCGATATCAGCTCCCTTCTTCACAAGCAACTCGATCACATCAACTTGGCCTGATTCCACCGCACAATGCAAAGCCGTGTACCCACACTCGTCCTTAGCGTTCACATCTATCCCCTTCTCGATCAAGGCCCGTGCCACATCAGCACGGCCCTTGAACGCGGCCCGGTGGAGCCCGGTCCACCCGTTCTGGTCCCGCCCGTTGATAAGCGCACCGTTGTCGAGAAGTCTTACGATCATCCTCAGCTCGCCCTTCCTAGCGGCGACGCACAGACTGTCGCCCAACCGGAGGGCGTCGAACAGCTTCGCGTGCCCGTTTTCCGCCGCGAGATCGTAGGCCGTTTTACCGGCCTTGTTCCTTATATCCTTATTAGCTCCCCTGTGGAGCAAAAGCTTCACCATTTGCTCGTCGCCTAGGCTCGAGGCGACGTGCAGTGGTGTTTCTCCGTCGCTCGCGTTTTTTATGTCGGGTCGCGGCGGAGTTGGCCAGCAGCAGCTTCGCGCAGTCCCTCCGACGCTCCTCCACGGCCAAGTGCAGGGCCGTGAAATTGCCGTCTTTCGTGGCCGCGTTCACGTTGGCGCCTTTGAGCAGAAGATGCCTCAGAACTTCGATGTGACCGTTGCCCGCTGCGAGGTGTATCGGACCCCACGCGGAGGATTCCGATCTCTCCGGACTAGCTCTATGCGCTAGAAGCAGCTCGACGATCAGGGCCTCGCCCGAGGCTGCAGCAGCCTCGAGCGGGCTTGTCCCTGATCGACCTCTGGCCTCCAGGCCCGGCCCGAACTCGAGCAGTAGCTGGACTAAATCAGGCCGGGCCTGAGAGATGGCCAGGTGGAGCAACGACTGCCCATCAGAATCAGTCGAGTCAGCCGATTTCCAAGAGGGATCGCTCTTTTCGAGAACTTCTCTAATTTCATCCATGTTGGAGCCTTTCGACACAAGCTGAGTCAGTATCTGGGATCCAACGAACATGACTCTGATACCACTGTCGGAGTACACCTGCTTCTTCTTGTGCGTGAACCACTCGACCGGGACAGAGTCGTGGGTGGTCGACGGGTTCTTGACCGATGCCCCGGGAGCCACCACGCTCTGCAAGACGAACGAGTCGTCGCAGTGCGGGAAACGGTGCGGGAGGGTGGAATTCGGCGGGAGATTGTACGTGATCTCGAGTGTGACTGTAGTCAAAGGTAGTATGATCCCTGATTGTGGGACAACATTGTACCGAGTTTTGTTGATCGGCTGGAGACGGAAGGCGACGGGCATCGTGTACATGACGTTGCGGAGGGTTAGCTGACCGGAGCACCGATGCCCCGGCTCGACCCGGATTATGACAACGTTCGACGGCTCCAAACTTATAAGCCTGTCCATTGTTAGTAAGTATGTAATATGTATTGAAGTGAAAGATAAGAGGTTAATATATGGAACGGAGAAACGGAGAAGCCGGCTATAACGAGGAAGTGACACTTGGTGGTGTCGAAATCAACGAGGACTTGTTCTATTCGGTGTCCGATTTATATCAACAGTTGATTTGCTTCTTGTGCTTATTATTGAGGTCGTTTTCATTGCCTTTTTTGTATTTGTTGTAGCAGTTGATTTTAAATTGTTTAAATAAATTGAGATCAGCATTGTTCTTTAACTGTGTTTTCATTTTTTATGTTGTTACTTACTGGTATCCATGGGCAGGAGATTCCTGATGCCTTTTCTCTCTATGTTGTAAGATATCATAGTTTATATTTTTAATTTTATCTATAAAGACGAATCCTCTGCTTTAATAGATTAAAGCATAGAATTTGTCAAATCTATTATAAAAATCATTTTTATTAAGCAACGTATTAGTGCGTGGTTTGCTAGCTATTACACAAGAATGAGGTTTACTGGGAACACATATGTGTTTGAGTGTTTTTTTTTTTTTGGTTAAAAAAACAAAAAATATAAACAAAAAGAAAATGATTTATTTAACAAAAATCTACACTAGGACTAGCTGAACAAGGCACAATTTATTTGTTGTTCTTGGTGAATCTTTGAATTACACATTCAAGGAAACTCCATTTTACCTGCAAATCAAATAATCACCAAAAAAAAGTAAGGTAATTGTGCAACCAATGGGTAATTTTTTAAAGGGTAAATTCCACTTTACCCCCTTGTACTCTGCCTGAAAGTCACTTTACCCACTCGTACTCTCAATTTTATCGATTTACCCCCTTGTACTTGTACAATTTCCCAATACAGCCCTTTCCTTCAATTTTTGTCAATTTTGACTCTAACGCCGTTTGGTCAACTCTGTAAATTACAAAATTGCCACTTCCTATAACGCGTCGTTTCTCCTCCGTCAATATTGTCATTTCTTCTTCTCCCACCACTTCCCCTTCCAAGATATCCCCAAATTAAACCCCTAACTTAGTAAAAATCAAGACCCAAAAATTGATCGATTCCACCCAGTGTTAAGAAAAAAAATATATGAATGTGTGAAACTTTCTCTTTTCTAATCTCGATAGTCAAAATCGAAAAATTTCAATATTTACGTCAATATTTTGACTCTTGACCAAATGGCGTCAGAGTCAAAATCGAAAAAAGTTGACGAAGAGGGTTGTATTGGGAAATTGTACAAGCACAAGCGGGTAAATCGACGAAATTAAGAGTACGAGGGGATAAAGTGGTTCTTGGGCAGAGTACAAAGGGGTAAAGTGGAATTTACCCTTTTTTAAATCAAAATATTAAATTATACCTTTATAATTTAATCGCTATCACTCCCGCTGCTGCTGTGGCCATGTTCGTCGCCATGCTCGTGCTTCTTCTCTTTCTTTTTCTTTTTCTTCTTTTCCTCCTTTCCATGTTCGCCGTGCTCTCCATGGATCTTCTCCTTCATCTTCTCCACAATCCCCTCGTGGTGTTCGCCGTGGGAATGGGATTCCTTGTGTTCGCCGCCGTGGGAATGGGATTCCTTGTGTTCACCGTGGGAATGGGATTCGCCTTTCTTGTGCTCTTCCACGTGTTTCTTGTCTTCCTTGTGATCTCCGATCCCCAATGTCTCTTCTATCTTGTCGATGATTCCCGACATTTTTTCTTACTCTATAGAATGTAATGAGTTATTGTTCGATGATAAATGGGGAACGAAGCTCAATTATTTATAGGAACCTAACGGGTTGACAGCGAACAAATTTTCTTCTAAATATAGGTAACATTATCCCCATAATTAGGATTCTGTTACTGTGGAAAATGCAATAGAAATAGTCACAAAGCACAGAAACATTGCTCCCAAAAATAGCAACACACGATCCGAAAATATTATTTAGATAGTGGATATAAAAATTGTACTTCATCCAACGTAAAAGCATTGTTTTCGTTACGATTGAGATCAAAGTCTATACAATAATGTGATCTCTAAATTGAGAAGCTAGCCTACTAATTTCTTAGGATGAATCCATTGTAATATTAATAGATCGAATCTAAACAGAAACACGAAGAATCATATGTGTGACATGGTTTCAAAAGATGCTACTTCCATGTTATTTGCACTTGATCTTCTTTATTTACCTCTAACTTTCTCCAAATCAGGCAGATCTGCAATGCGTAGAAGGAAGATAAAAGTATGATAAGCAACTAAGTAAGAGATTACGACCCTGAAAATTTACGAAGAAAACGAACGTGGAATGTGGAATTGAAATTAGAACTTACAAAGCATCCCTTCGTCACCACTGCTGTCTTCATTTTCACCAGTGTACTACAGAAGATAAGCAAAAATTATGTTAAATACGGTTTAATGACATACTTCCAATTCGTATTATTGAAAATTGAAATATTCGATAATTAGAAGGGATTAAGGTGATTACCACAATATCATCATCATCAGAACCCACGTTTGCTGCAAGTATACAACAAAATTGTGTCAAATACAAAGAAAATTTAGCCACGATATAATGCCAAGGGTAGGTCCTTAGTATGTATATAGGTTATATCATATAAAAACATCATGGCCTGTCAAAATGTCACTGTGATGAATCTGGAAAAAAGTATATATATTCTGTATCTATCTCAAGAAATAACTCTCGTACTAGCTAGATTTCTCACGGTAGTTGACACATAGGCCCAATAAGCAGAAGATATTTCAAGAAATGCAGTTTAGCAGGTTTGATCTGGATCTTTGAAAAAAATTTGGTTTAGTGTAGCGCATGGATGAAAATCAGCACTAGCCTCTCCTTCAGTATCGTTCATGATGATTTTACTAAAACGAACAACTATGTAATTCATGTAAAAATAGCATCAAACCAGCACTAAGGAAAAACGAAGAAGGTGAAATATAACAATGTCTGAAAACTGTAAAAAACAATGTGATGTAGAATGAACTTACAGTCCGATTCTTCGTCATCCTCATCGCACCATTTATTCCAATCAACCTTAATGTACGGAGCAGGCTTTTCTTCAGATCTCAGTAGTCTTTTCCACCATCCTTTCTCCTCTTTCTCGATAGAGCACAGTATGTTCCTTAAACCAGTCTTCGTCTTACATCCCTGAGTTTATTCACACAAGCACAACATATAATCAATCATCCCCCGTTTTCTTAATAATAAGTAGAATATATATTTCCCCCCAAATATGTTTAACCGGAAAGAATATCGATCAATTAATATTGATCGAAGGATACTTCATGTCCTTTCTCATACAGAACAACAATTTATACAGAGGTTCATGTTGCAGTTATTCAAGCATAATGTCGAACGAGTAGTCAAGCCAAAGCGCGCATTCCTAACTTATTCAGCCCAATTTACACTACTTTGATAAACGAGTGATATTCTAAACCACAGGCAAATCCTGGAACAAGGCAATTAGTAAACCAACCATGGTTCATTGAAACAAATACTCCTTGTTTTACATATTTTCGGTTTTACTAATTGTTGATTTAATTTTCTTTTAATTACATCTTCCCAAAGCTGATTTAACATAACTATTTCTACTCCGCCTTCAGTTCTAGAAACGGTTTTCAACAATAGCAATTAGCAACAATAACTATTGCATCATCATCGAAACTCTGAAATAAAAAAATCAGGACCAAAAAGTATGATGAAGAAGACGGTAATAGTGGGAAAATAAGTAGTACCTGAGGGGCAATATTGCCATAGAATTGGAGAGTGAAATTGAAGGGCTCTCCACAAACCCCAACCGCAGAGAAACTGAAGAATCCCTCAGCTTCACATTTTACCGAAATGTCCTTGGCGTCCGGCAGAGATACGGTCAGGTATACCTTTCCCGACCTCTGCGCCCATAGAACCTCGGGATGCCGACTGCAGCAAACAGAAAACGACAGTCCATCCAGAACAAACTATAAAAAATCAAGGAAATCGTCGAAGAAGAAGACGATCGTACTGATAATTTATGAAATTACAGAAAGGAAGACAAATTAAATTGAAATAAATCTTCGAGAAATGATTAGGACTTAGGATTACCCCATTAAGAATTAGTTCTTCGCTTCTTCTAGTTTTGATGCAACACGCGAAGGCCAACAATGGCGGAGGTGTAGTCACTGTAGAGCAACACTGGAGAGAGAGAGAGAGAGAGAGAGACTAAGAGCGCTTTCTTCAAGTATTAAAGCTTGACCCATTTTCCTAAAGATGGGATTTGTTTTATTAAATTGGACTCCGACCCATTAATTATTTTTCTTTTAAAAGACGGCCCATCAATTAAATTTTGTATTTGTTAATTGGACTAGAGCCCATTAATTAAGCTTCTTTTAGAAACCGGCACATGAATTAATTTTGGTAGTACATTTTTTTTATTTGTTAATTATTTTTTGAGAATAATTTTGTTTTGTGCATCTTCACTTATGATCTTAAAATAGATTTGATTATTATTAATTTTTTATACGTGTTTGTTTTGTTCGATTTTCACTTATCGGATTTTCAAGTTTGATCTTCGTTCATTTGAATTTTCGGCTTTATTTGTATATATAATATCTTTCTTGTCTTATTTCAGCTTTAAGTAAAGAAAAACTATTTTTATCGATTCGTGACAATTTAAAATCAAAATTGGTTTCTCAAGCCAAAATGGTGGACAAGAAGACTACCCTGATTGCGATCTATGGTTCATTTTGACATTTTCAGATAGAATATGATTAAGACCAAGAACCAGATCGCGATTATTTCAAACAGAAAAGTGATATAGGGTTTGGATCGTCTTGTGATGATAGTGTGCATAACTTAAAACTTATTTACATAAATACTATTCCAAAAAGATATTTAAAAATAAATAAATTTTGAAAAAGAAATGTGAGAATGATAAAGTCAAAATATAATTTGACATATATATTACATTTTTTATTCATATATAATTATATATGTGTATTACTTATTTCATTAAGTGAAGTGTTTTGTTTTTGTTTTTTTTTTTTTTTTTTTTTCTTTTTTGAGTAAAATAAATTCAATTTAAAATCGATGGTGTGAAAATAATATTTTGAGTTCATGGTGGCGACATTTATAATTTGGATACAGTATGGGGGCAGCGTAACAATTCTTCGATTTCAGATTTCCTTTCTCAGAGCCTTCCTCACGATAGTCGAGAACGACTAGAAGAAACATTTCCAGGAAAACGCCGATGGCGATGGCGGTAGAGGGCGGAGGCGGCGGCGATCTATCGGAGTTGTACTCCAGCTCTAAGCGGATGTCTCTGAAGATCAGATATGATTTGGAAAGGCTTGAGCGTCTGGAGTTCTCGTCAGCATCATCCTCTTCGCTGTCATCATCGAACGCCGTCGTCCCGGGGTCCTCCGATGATCAGGCAACTGCAATTCGAAGAGATATAAACCAGATCCAGTCTCTCTGCGCCGATATGGATCGCCTCTGGCGTTCCATATCCAACAAGCCTCAACGCGATCTCTGGAAAAGGTCTCCTTCCGTCTTTCTGTTTGTGTTGTTAGTTTTCGTATTTGGTGATTCTATGAATGCATTTTCGTATGTGGTGATTCTATAAATGCATTTTCGTTGATCTTTGTTAATTTATATGAACTCTGATCTAAATTTGATGATATCTCGGAATTCTGATCTGGCGAGCTGCAGGCTGAATTGATATTTTCCTTTTGAAGATGTATAAAATTGATGTCATTGGACTGGTGTTAATATGCTATTAGGGTATTTTGGGAATTAAGATTGTTCTCTGTTCATCTTATGTTGATGTAGTACCAGGATTGCGAATTGGATTAAATTGTATGTTTTATTAGGGCAATCCGTTGCAGCATAAAGAGTGCATGGGATCCATATAAGTAGATGAATAATTCTATGCAGATAATTTTATATGAATGATTTTTCACGGCTCATGTTTTAATACCCTTTATGGAGTAGCCATTTTAATATAAACACTAATGTTTGGCAATGCCATGCTAGAGAGAAGGGCATTTCTGTCTCTTCTTGATCTTGGAGCCCTCTGCGTGGAGTTAGGTTCATTTAGTTGAATTCTGTTCATTTACTCGGGAAACAATTTTAGGATAAAATGTTCGTTAGATATCTTGATCCATTTTGAGGGGTAACAGGAAGGTTGGGGTAGAATATATAATGAAGTTTTATTGTCATATTGGAATTTTTTTTGTAATGTCGAAAAGTTAATAGTTAATGTGAAAGCTGGAATCTGAAGATAGAGAAGTTACTGCTAGTGGCTTAGTGCCCTTACATCTATCTACCCGATGAAATCATTACCCCATACTTTTTCTTGCTGTAGGAATAGGATATGGATTCCCTGCATATACCTGTCTTTATTTGCATCTGTTAGATCTATTGTTCGATTTAGATCCATTTTCTGGGATGAAGGAAGGAATTAATATTACTTTTGTTGCACAGAAAAGTGGAACAAGTCAGCGAGGAGGCTGAATCATTTAGAGCTAGTCTGGATAAATACCAATCAAGGCATCAGAAACGAGTACAAGATGCGCAAGAGAGAGCAGAGTTACTAGGAAGAGCTGTATGTCCTTTGTCTGAGATTTGATAACACTTGTCTTTGTTCTGTTTGTATAAATGAACTTATATGTTTGAATTTTGATGATTCTCCCTTTTGTTTTTAGAATGGGGATTCACATGTTTTGAGAATCTTTGATGAGGAGGCACAAGCAATGGAGTCAGTTCGTAGATCCTCCAGATTACTAGAGGATAGTTTTGCAACTGGAGTTGCCATTCTTTCAAAGTACAGTGAGCAAAGGGATCACCTCAAGGTAAATTTTTTGAAGCATCTCATGTAAACACCGTTGCTGCTATTTTATGCTCTTTGATTTACATACTTTAGAATTGCAACATGCACATTCCCAAAACAATGCGTAACTATACCAGATATTGATAGTACTTCAGTAAAGTTTAATGATTGAATATTCGTTAAAACAGTCGAAGAGTGCTGTGATACGATTTTAAATTAAGGAACATCATCATTGTAAGGGTTTCTGCGTATGAACTTTTGATTTTTTTTTTATAATTGTATAAACTTTTGATTGATCAGTTTCTGTAATAAGTAAAATGATAAAAAGGGATCCAGATGATTTCTCAAGGAGGTAGGATTAGAGCCTGTGGGAAGTTCTAGGATTAGGGTAAATTTTGCTACAGAAGTCACTGATTGCATTTGACTAATGTATTATATATTATATACTTAAGAATGTCTAACAGTAACCAATTAATCGAGAAAAATCACTTTTGATCTTTGAGATACATCTCTCTAAGCAGCTTATATTAGAAGTACAGGCTTCATATGCCTTGGTGGAATCACTCTTTTTGGCCAGTCAACTGATTGAAACCCCTGCTTATTTGATAGCTGTTTTTGTAGGTTTTTTCATCAGAATGGTTTGAATTCATAAGATAATAGATTACATGGAAATGTGATTTAGGCAAGCAAGTCGATTTGTAACGTCTTCCGATCGAAAGAAAAACGTCTAATGAGCACAGTGTCATTTTTATTTCCAGTAGATTTTATAGTGATCGTTGTCCATTCGTGATACATAAACTAACTTTTACTTTGAGTAAAAAACCCTTCTCTTGTGGGACTTGAAATCGAAATGTTTTTTGTAGAGAGTACCTCAATTTCAGAGTACAATTTAGTTAGTATGCATGTCTTTAAGCTATGAGAATTTCAATTAAATATTCCGAAGATTTCTTCCTCTACTGCAGCAGAGCAGCAGATTTCGTAGCTGGTATGGTGTTAAGTTTGGCCATCTTTAATACCTTCCAATTCTCGAGTACCGATATTCTATGAGAAATGATTAATGTATGTATATACATGGTTATCTTAAAAAGAATGAGAGTTCTTGGTCCTAGTCAGCTTTAATAAGCTTTTTTTTCTTCGTCTTTGATGCAGAGAGCTCAAAGGAAAGCACTGGATGTTCTCAACACTTTAGGGCTATCAAACTCCCTACTGAGGATAATCGAGAGGCGGAACCGCTTCGACAAATGGATTAAATATGCAGGCATGATTGTAACAATCGTCGTCATCATTTTTTTCTGGAGGTGGACTAGATGACCGAGGCTGCACCCAATCTATTACCAAAGTTTTAATTGACATATATAGCATTTCTTTAATCTTTTGTTGCAGTAAATTTTCACCATGTACTTGTAAAAAGAAAGTGAACTATAGTCGAATTTTCGTAGATAATTTGGATATTCTGCTATTAGGATAAGAATTCGATTTCGGTTTCGGTTTCGGTTTCTGCGGAAATCCTTAGTATAATGTTTTAGAAAAATGACTACCATCACAAACTATAACATCTTAATGAATAAGAGAATATTCAAACTACATTCAAAATTTACTCCACATCAATTTAATTTATTATTTATTTATCGATAAAAAGTTATACACTTTAATTACTTAATTATGTTTGTTCTGTACATATAAAATTGCGGATTCTACTATTATATATTGTCAAAGAAAAAAATGGATTATATACATGCATAGAAATTCAGTTTTTTTGTACATTATACATGCAAATGAGTAGCAATAATATTTTAGTTCCATATATAAAAAAAATTACTGTTGGTGCTTCAAATTAATGCGATTAATAGCAATAAAACAAACATAATTAAGATTCGTTTGTTGGTCGTTGTCGCATTTATTTCGATTATATATATAAAAAATCTTCGTTTAAAACGAAGAAAAATACCATTTTTTTTTTGAGAAAAATGACGTGTCGTTAGGTGAATAAAAATAAAAATTAGGTTGACATGCGTCGATCTTTCCACGATTCCGTTCAGTTATGTATTACTGTCACGGGCATTGCTAAAGACCACCGGCTGTACGAAGCTAGGGTCACAAACCGTTTTTTAGATAATACGCTTTAGACTAATTAAAAAGGTGTAACAATCAATCATCTTAAGTAATGTTTATGTTGTACAACTTGCTAGACAAACTATTATTTGCAAATGCAGAAAAAAAATCTCAAACACTTATGAAAGTAGCAGAACTGCTATAAATAGCTTAAAAAAAAGTTTATTTTTCAGCAAAGAAACAAAATAAAAACACTGAAAACAATGCTTATACTTTTGTATATAGTATAAAGTAGAAATATATTATTAATAGAATAATCAAATTATAATTATAAGTAGCAAAAACTGATCCAGTGACACTATCATTTCCCTCACATAAACCAAATAGTTCCTATGAAGACAACCGAAAGGATCATCGTTGCGTGCAGAAATTATGCAACTAATTTACGAATTAAAAATAAAAAATAAAAAATAAATACTTTGTGCATCACTCTGCATGTAATGTGCAGCTGTCCTCTGGCTGTCACTTTACTTAAATTCAAGCCGATTTCTGGTGTTTTCTGCGTTTTTCCGTTCGGTGTAGCACTATTGATATGCGGACAAAATTTGATAAAGAGGGCCAATTTTTCTGGTGTGTATTTATATGGGGTGTGTGAAACAGGAAAAATATTACATCTTTATACTAATATTCAGGAAATTATAGAGAGAGAGAGACAGAGAGAGAAAAATCGAGGGGAGTGTACCGGAAAAATGGCATTTGACATCCGGCAAGTTATGGCTGCTTTTCTTACATTTTCCATGTTTATAATGCTCGGAAACATGATCAAGACAGACCATATCGATCCACTATTCGTAAGTTTTTGTTTCAACTTCTTGATTTTATTTTCGACTTGTTTAAAATTTATGTTCGAAAGAAAAACCTTTATTTTTTCCAGTTTTTTTTTTCGAGCTTTCGTCCAGAATCTATGACAAGGATCTTATGGTTGTCTTATTAATCGTTACGATTTCTTTTAAAAAAAATATCTTTATTTTGAAAGTTTTGATTTTGTTATGTATTTGTGATTCATGAGTATTTAATTAATTGTTGATTAAAGAAAGTTTTCATGACGTTTTGCGTGAACAAAAGAAGTAAAGATTGTTTTCGTTAAATAACAACTTAATGAATCGGACACTGGATATTCATTATTAATGGTGACGATCTGCGCTTAAATGTTTACATTATTTCTTGAAGGACTCGATGGAAGTATCAGAAAATGTCAGATATGATTCGTTCAAGGTTTCGAAACAGAGCATGGTCAAACTCCAAGAACTCGATTATGGCCCGTGGCGCGTCAAGAGTGATACCCTCAAACCTTGCTGGAAAAATCCCTCATCAAGTAAGTCACCTTCCAATGTGTGTGTATGTGTGTGTGTATATATATATATATATATATATATATATATATATATATATATATATATATATATATAAATAATAATTCTTGTTTATTTTGTTTTCTTGTTATTGCAGAAGGGAAAGAGAAGTCCAACAATGGTTACATCTTTTTCTCATTGACTCATGGCCCTGAGTTTCATGCTTCCCAGGTTTATTTAATTTACTTAAAAACAATTCAGTTGATTTTAATAAATATATGTTTTTATTATTTCCTAATAAATATAATTACTACAAAATATAGGTAGCGAACGCCGTGGCGGTAGCCAAACATCTTGGAGCAACACTAGTAATCCCGGATATTAGAGGAACGAAATTAGGTGACAAAAGGTGATTATCGATATTTATTTTCACCGTTTATTTAAAATTTAAAACAAACTGATTTCGAACTACTTTTTTTTTTTTTTTTTTTTTTCAGGCAATTTGGAGATATCTATGATGTCGACACGTTCATCGCAGCCCTGAAAGAAATAGTTAAAGTTGACAAGAATGCCCCTGCCGAATTATCATCGAATGCGAAACTGTATACCATGAGAATTCCCAATGGAGTTTCCGAAGATCTCATAGCATCGAAAATCGAGCCTGTTTTCAAGCGCGAAAAGAACTTGAAAATCGTCACTTACTTGAACGGCTCCTCGGGTATGAACAAGCTGGCAAAACTTGACAGGTCATCAAATGCGCATCAGTGCTTAGCGATGTTCGAAAGCCTTAAACTCAAGAAAGATTTGCAAGAACTGGTTGACTCGATGGCCGGTACATTGAGAAGCATCAGCCGGAAAACTCGAGGCCGTTTTGTGGCAGTGGATTTACGGGACGACATGTTGGAGGGAAAATCATGCCAGGAAAAAAACGATGCAGAGGAAAAAACGTGCTTTAACGCAGAAGAACTTAGCAAGTTTTTTATTAAAATCGGTTTCCATTCAGACACGACGTTTTATGTAACTCAGACAGGATGGAGCAGCAACCTTAATCCTCTCAGAAAAGTCTTTCCCAACACTCTCACAAAGGTAACATTCTTTTCAATATTTATTATATATATAACAAAAAAAAAAAATTAATAAATAAATAAATAATCGTGTTTTGCAGGATGCGATAATACCTGCTGATCAGAAAGCGAAATTCATGGATTTGAAGAGTCGTGAATATGAAAAATTCATCGACTATTATATGTGCGTGGAAGGTGATGTGTTTATTCCTGCATTTCGTGGGAGGTTTTATGGGAGTGTTGTCGGGGAAAGGATTGCGTATGGAAATACGCAGATATTTCTGCCATCGAAGAACACTAGCTCGGAGTCTGCAGTGGATTACATATCGCCTTATGTATCCAAGAAAAGCCATGTGGCTTATTCTTGCTACTGTTGAAGAAAGTTTCTGAGTGTATGTATGTAATGTAATGTATGTACTTGTGTTTGAGGATCTTTTGAGGTCCTATGTCGAATAATAAACGTTCTGTTTCCGAAGTATATATATATACATGTGTGTGTGTGTCTGTGTGTGTGTGAAGCTTGTGCCTAATTATTTCACTTAATCAGAGTACTTGTTTTTATTTAATTAATATTAACGATGATATATCGATTTACTGAAAGAAAACATGCATAAAAAATTATGAAACGGGAAGGAGCAGAAGCAGAGGGACAACATAAACCAAATATATCGAATAAGAAATGTATTTCGTTTAAATAGAGTCGTAATTTATAATGAGATATGATCGAAAAAAGAACCAATAGTTTGTAATTCTGAGAGGCTTCACTTGCAGAAGCAGGGAGAAATGTAACAATTCCAGTCTTTCCAAAATCATTCTTCATCGGAATAATTGAACTTTATCGAGTGCGAATGCAGGTCGATTTGCCCTCCCCTGTAGCTACCGCGCTTCTTCTTGGTTTTTTCATGTCGAAAGTCCCTGCAAATCAAGAACCGAAAGTGGTATTAAGGTAAATAATTTTTTTTCATTTCAGAAAAAAATTTAGAAGGGTCAATGTTTAGAATCACAAAGAAACACACCTTCCTTTGACTTGTCCTAAAACCTCTTGTGCTTTTGCACCATAACCAATATCTGCACCATCCTGCAAGAAAAAATAACAGCAGAAATTAGACACTGAATTCTGCAACGAAATTATACGTCAAAAATTGTTTCCTAGATCAGTTGATTTTGGGTTAGGGCAAAAATAACTGGTTTAGTTCAATTTTTTTTTTCTTTTTTTTTTTTATTAAATTGAAGTGCAAAACATTCACATACTACAAGGAAGCTACATGACATGACATCGTATAAAATATTAACACGATCAAGAAAATCGTAATACAGATCTGCGTGTACAGCTGGTGATGATATATAATCAGGAAACGAGAGAAGGAAAGCCAACAAACCTTTGCCCAGTAAGAATTATCTTGAAGCCTCTCATCAGCAAATTTCACCTCTTCAACTTTCACTCTTTGAAACGCAATCTGTGCTTTTGGCTGCAAAAGAATAACATATTTATTTCTCGAAGAATGACTTCCTTCAAATTATTCCATAGAATTTCCTAACATTTGTCATTAAGTTTCGTATGTCATATCTTTCCATGAGGTGTGTTACGTGGCCGTAAAAAATGTAAGTTATCGGTCATAGTATGAAAACCATTTAACATACAATAAAGGTCGTAAATTATGGGAATACTAACATATGAATATACATTACATACCTCCGCGGAATTGTTGTGCTTTTTCCTTGCAGATTTCTGCTCAGTTGAATTATCCACTAAATTGCCATTTTGTTTGTCAGCATGTCCATTCACTTCAGGTACTGCAGTCTGTGGAGCGGCATCTTTGCCTTCTTTCAGACCTTTAGACTTCTTCGCCTTCGATTCTTCAACTGCCACTTCAGGAGCGGACTGATTTTCATTTTCATCAGCAGCTATTCTTTTCCTCTTCTTTGAAGACTTCTTCGATTCATTAACCCCATTTTCTGCAGCCCCAACTGATATTTCTTCAGATTTCTTGTCTAGTTTTGTTTCTTCAGAACTCTTAATTGATAAAACTTCATCTTTTGATTTAGTCGCCTCAGACGCATTGCTTTTCTTTCTCTTCTTGTCTCCCTTTTTCTTAGTCGATTTTATATCAAGGTTTGAATCACCATTTGTTTCTGTTGTGGCGACGACATGTTCTTCTGTAAAAAAAAAAAAAAAACTTTATTAAGTGCAACACTCAGAATTCAATTATACATAACCAGGTAGCAAATGCAGGGGAAAATGTGGGAAAACAACATTGAGTTTATCCATATATATTACCTTGGTTCTTCTGCAATTTTAAGTCTTCGTTACTGCACAAACGAGGAGGTAAGCAACATCAGAATTATAATTACGATTAGCATGGACCCAACGAAAATAATCTAACGGGTAAAACATTTGAATAGCTTACGAAATCTCCTGATACTTGGAGAATATCTCATTCAAGTCAAGTGCCTTCGATTTCCAGTTGTCATCCTGAACCAAAAAAACACAAGAAAACCAACGAATGAATACCGGCAAAACAAATTCTACAATAATTTACGTTCTTCGGATTGTTTTCGACTCTTCTATTCACATATTTTGGCTAAAATAAGTTCTAAGCACTCTCCCCAATTGGATTTTCCATAGATAACTAGATTCATCACAAGCACAAATCACAATCTCTTCATTTTACAACCAACATTTAGCTAAGCAGAATCATATTTTCAGATTAACTAAAGGTATTTGCAATCCACTCCCCGGAAAAAAAAAAGATTGTGAATTGTATGTGTATTCCCATTCACCTCATCTGAAAATCAAAGGATTCATTATACATATATACATACAGACCTGAATTTGAGCTGCGGAGAGGAAGCGTTTGAGTACTTTGGAAAAGCCCTTGCTTTCGAGCCACAGAGCGACGGAAGAGGCCAATATAGATTCGTCTTCGGGCTTCATTTGAGTCTGGATTTCGGGCCCGTTCGGGTTTCTCTGCTGCTTCTCTAGGAGAATAACTTGACGAGGCTTGAATGCGAGAAGGAAGGATGGGCTAGGGCTGACGTCACTTCCTCGGCGCATATAATACAGGGTTCATATATATATATATATATATATATGCGTGTCTGTCTCGGTGCTGCTCTTCGCGTTGAGGAAGAAGGGTTTTGGTTTTGGAAGCGGGAGGGATAAAAGCGAGATGAATTAGGGTTTTGAAATGCATTCGGTGTTGTACGTTCTGCATCATATCTTGTACATTACAATTCAGTTGCCTAAATAAAATTAAATTTCAGCCCCCTTAATTATTTTTAATTGAAATACACGAATTGATTATTTAATATTTTATTTACTGATAACTGCGTAAATAATATATTAGTTGGCCCATAAATTGAAGAGAATAATTTATTTATTAAAAATTTCTTAATATTATTGTTTGTTTTTTTTTTCATTTTAAGAGCGAGACTATGCTATAAAAATGCAAATAATCACTTTTATCAATTTCAACGAAATATCAATTATATACCAATCCAATAAACATTATTGTTTTTAATTTAATAATTATTAATTATTTCACTTAATTTACAAAAAATGGAACATAGAGAGAGTGTTAATTTTAAATTAGAGAGAGTTTTAAATTTTTAATATTAAATATTAATCAATCCTTCATAAATTGAAGCCCATTAATTGTAAAGTTATGCCGCCAAAAAAGTTTGATCTCGATTTGTTATTTTGGGCCTTGTTAATGAAGCCCATTAATTGTAAAGTTGGGCCGCCAAAAAAACAAAAATAAAATAAAAATAAAAAACTATTATAGAGCTACGTGTAAGCCAATGCATATTGACAGCACGTGTTCCCCTCAATGCAAGACACGTTTTGTTAAGATACACCACGTGCATTATATATAAATTCGTGGGGAATTAAGCAGAATCAGTATTAAAAAAGAGCAAAATTAAATATTAATTATCAGATTAAATGGAGGCAACGAAAGAGAGAAAAGAGGAGATGGAGAAGGAGAAAGAGAAGCAGGGGGTTGATAAAGATCCGATGGGTAAAGCTAGGGAGATTATTAGAGAATCTTTAATTAGTGAAAGTGATTATGATCCTAATGAAGGATTAGCAAAGGATGATAAGAGTAAATCAGCAAAGGATGATATTTTAGCTTATTCAAGAACGGTTCACCACAAGGATTCTTCGCTTGAATGATCTAGTTACTAGTATATATATATATATCTCTTTCGGTTTTCGACTTTTTTCTCCTCGAGTTTTTATTCCGTTTGCTTGTAAATTTGTTTCGGTTTTTTATGTTCTGATTTTCTGTTGTGTGAAATTGGAAATGCATAATGCTTTTTTAAATTGGTTGAGAAAATGATAAGTACATTAATTTGTTATTAATTTTTTTTAAATAAATATAAATATATTTGGACTAAAATTAATTAAATTATATAAATGATAAATGCGTTTATTATTATAAACAATAAAAATATATATATATATAACATAACACAATAAACTACAAGAAATTTTTTATAAATAAAATTCATGACCCAAATTATAATGGTTTTTGCAAACCGAAATGATAACATAATTTTATGATTGATAACTGTTAAAATTAATTGTCAAATACTTATTTGATATTTAATATTTTAGTTTGATACTTGAAGAAATTTATTTGCTCCAACCTAGGTATCAAAAAGTTCTTGGTTAAAATTAATTAAGATGATTATAAATTTAATTAACGCATGTCATTTTCTAGTTGATTGTCTAGAATTCTAACAAAATGATATAACTATTTTCCTTCAAAAAACAAGAAAAGAGAAGAAATCTATAAATAAAAGAAAAGATAACGGCCCAATAATTACTTTATTTATCCACTGTAATTTGGGCCCTTTTAATTTTATTTTAGGGCTTAATAAATAACGGCCCAATAAGCAGAAAGCTGTGTTCTCGTTATATACATCTAGGGTTTTTTTCAACGTCCCTCCTTCCAGCCTCTCACTACCAGGAAACTGTACATCTGCTTGAGCTACTTTGAATCAGGTAATTTTCTGATTTCGTGCTTTATGTTCGTACTTTGAATCTCTAATTTTGCTAAACATTTTTTAATTCCATATGTTTTTTTTGTTACGGTTCTGTAGTGATTGTACTGTTAGAATTAACTGAGCCAAATCACATTTTATTGGGTTTTCTGAGATAACCACTGTTCATTATAAATGGTGGGTGAAGCAATTCGATGCATATGCTATTTTATTTCGGCTGTGTTATTTTGGAGTGGGATTTGTTTAGATTCATACGCATTGGTAATCTGTAATGCTCTGCTGTAGTTAATTAAATGATTAGTTCATATGTGAGCGTTCCTTTAGCTATTGATTCACTTGATTTTGTAGTGCAGATTATTTTTTACTGATAATTAGGTAATATTTTTCGGCATTTTTTTTCGAATGGCGATCTTCCTTTAGTCTTACGAGAGATACTACTGCCTATGGGGAAATTGGATTGTTTCCCCCATAGTTTTTGTGTGTATTCTAAGGCATGATAAGAAATATATCTTAGTGGACCAATTGTAATCGGAACTGAGTTCAGATTTCTCGGGTGCCTGTTTTGTTTGAAATGTTTATCGACGAGCAATTTACTTATTTGGCAATTTATCCTATTTGTTTGATGTTACAGAGAGATGGGCGAGGAGGTCAAAACCGGTGTATTAGTTCCTGAGTCGGTTTTGAAGAAGCAGAAGAGGGCCGATGAATGGGCCCTTGCAAAGGTAAACGAGCTTGCATTAGCAAAGACGAAGAAAGTTGCCGACAGAAAGTTGATATGCAAAAAAGCAAGGCAGTATGCTGAGGAGTATGAAAAACAGGTTAGTCGAGTTATTTTGTTTAAGATTCAAATTGAATTATCTTCTTTTATTTATTGACTGAACCGTTTGTTCACATTGTTGTTCAGGCGAAGGAGTTGATTGATTTGAAGCGTGAAGCAAGATTGAAGGGTGGCTTTTACGTAAACCCAGAAGCAAAACTTTTGTTCATTATCAGAATCCGTGGGTAAGGATATATGTTTGTTAATTGATTGTGTGAAGCCCAATGTTTGAATATATTTATATGTCGCTCATGATTCCGTTTTTAACCATTCAGTATTAACGCCATGCACCCGACAACCAAGAAAATCTTGCAGCTTCTGAGACTACGACAGGTAAATCGACTTTTAACCTTTCAGTTTTAATCCCCCACGCTTATTAATAACTAATTACGGATTTTAATTTTGTGTATTTGTAGATATTTAATGGGGTCTTTTTGAAAGTTAACAAAGCAACAATGAACATGCTTCACAGAGTCGAGCCTTATGTTACTTACGGGTAAGCCACTCCTTACACGTGAAACATATTTAGTTTTCGCAGATTGAGAATTTGATCTGATTCGTCTTTTCAAATTTTCTGCACAAAATTATCAGGTACCCCAACCTTAAAAGTGTCAAGGAGTTGATCTACAAGAGGGGTTACGGAAAAGTCAACAAGCAGAGAATCCCTTTGACCGACAATTCTGTCGTCGAGCAGGTTAATTTATAAACTAGGTTAAAATATTGTAAGATGGTTGCGATTTCCAATATTTTGTTTTAAATCTGTACTTTTCGTGTTTTGATAGGTGTTGGGCAAGCATGAAATAATTTGCATGGAAGACCTCATACATGAAATCTTGACTGTGGGACCCCATTTCAAGGAAGCAAACAACTTTCTATGGCCATTCCAATTGAAGGCGCCGTTGGGTGGATTGAAGAAGAAGAGGAACCATTACGTTGAAGGTGGTGATGCTGGCAATCGCGAAGACTACATTAACGAGCTTATTCGAAGGATGAACTGATTTTCTTTTTTTTTTTTTCTTTTTTTTTTTTGTGGCAATTTTTGTTTACTGAAATGAGGTTTTTTTGGTGAAATTTTGAACGTCTAGGGTATTTAAGTCATTTTGAATATTATTTTCGTCTTTCAATTTTGGCGTTTGCTTTTGAGCTATGGATCTCGAAATAGAAACAATTGTTCAACTTCTTTTCTGAGAGATGGTTATTTAATTAAGTTGGAAAATTTATGAGATTACAATGTAGTCAAATTTCATTTTTCCATTAATTCCTGTTTCAACTTTTCTAGTCTAGTCTCTACTGTAAAGTTTAATATTTAGCGTTGTTAATTGCGTCTTAATTTTATTCCTACAATCAATAATAACTATATTAATCAAAGAGACAAATAATAGTAATTTAAATAATTTTTAAAAATGTTTAATTTACTCATCTTAAAAATATTAATCAATTTACATTTTTGGATATAGTTTCAAATCAGTTAATTAAGGCCTAACTAAATCCTAAAATGTAACTAGATTAATATTACTCTAACATTTGCAATTACTAATTACAACTTAATTAAAGCACATACCAATTAAATAAAAATAAGCAAGAGAAATTGTTGGTATAAATAACACCCATCGCTGGTCTTTTTCTGTAGGATTAAAACAAATAATGTAAGTTTAATTAAAAAAAAAGTTGCTCTCCATGAGGACTATTTCTATTGTCCTAATGATTTTACTGTCTGTCCTCCTTTTAGGTTAGTATTGCTTACTTATATAATTAAAAAAATATGCAATATTAAATATTTGTATATATGTGTGTGTTTAGTGGTGATTACAATTATCTGGATCTCTAATGCACTACCACTTGATTCATTTCATCAGGTGTAACATCTATTGACGATATTACCCTTATTGTATTTATTAAATCCGTACGTATTCAGATATTAGTTGGTTAAACATTTATCAATTGGACAAATATCTTGTGTAAATGCTTCTGACTTGTGATAGTAACCTATCCATAGGGACCATATATACAAGTTTTGAAAATAATTTGAAGCTATTCACAAATGAAATGCATGATACATATATAACTTTTTACCTAACAAAATGTTTAGCTATAAAAAGAACAACCAAAGTACTATTTTGTTTGCATTCCCCATTTCTATTTAAACCCCTAATTTGGTTTTCGATATATATACCCATCTTTGATGCAACACTAAATTTCATAACAATCTAATAAATTTAATTTGTTTGTTCATATATATATATATATATAGATATATATACAATGCTGATAATGAAAAGTAAAAATAAAAATGAAGTCCACCCAACATACGGCACATATCATTACTTAATCAGTGTTTAATTTTCTTTTCTTTTCCACTCAAACAACCTATCTCAAATAATTAAAAATGGCAAATAAAATTAAATCAATAATTGCTCAAAAAAAGAAGATTGATATATACATAAAACTGATTGCATGTTCTTGAAGAAATAATAATTAATTTAAAGCCCTGATGCATGCACATGTAAATCACATTCTCTCTACCCTTCAAACACTTGTAACAAAAACCACACACCAAAAATGCAGATCAGCAAAAAAAAAAAAAAGTTATTGAATTAAATTTATGGAATAAGATTGATAAATTAAAATCTCATCAATCATACAAAATAAAGCCCTAATAACGAAGCAACATTTAAATAACTGAAAAAGAAAAAAAAAAGGTTAGAATGGGCATTAATTATTAATTATTATGAATACAAGACCAATTGCCTGGAGCACTTTGTGCAGACAAATTTCTTCTTGACGACAAAGCCGACGGGGAAGAAGCAGAGCTTCCAGCGGCGCTCGACAACCACCGCCGCCACCTTTCCGCCGCAATAGGGGCAGCTCCCGTTCGCATCTTCTCTCCCCAGCTCTCTCTCCTTCTCACCACCAATCATATTATTTTCTCACGTTTAATTTATTTATTACCCTTTTCCTTCTTCGTATTTGGTGTTCTCTTGTAATTACATGTGTGATGTGTGTGTCTCTCTTTCTCTCTCTCTCTCTCTCTCTCTCTATATATATATATATATATTATATATTTATGATAGAGAGAGAGAGAGAGAGAGAGAGAGAGAGAGAGAGAGAGAGAAAGATAAACGCGTATATGGTTTTCTGTTTTAGTGTATGCAACAGTGTGAAATAAATGTTGGGGGCTTTTGTAAATGTTTAGTAAATCGTTTTGGATTGTTTCACATTCATTTCTGGTTGTTACTTATTACAACAATTTTTTAGTACTATGATGTAATTTTTTTGTTAAAGCGACGTCACTTCAACGCAGCCGATATTTATTCAGCTACTTAGAAAAAGTTGGAATTGCACACATCCGAAAATAAAGAAGCAAGTCATCAATATAAATTAATCAAGTTTATAATTTTTTATTTATTTTATAATTAATAATCTAATTCGTAATAGAGTGAATCTTATTCAGGCCCAAAATAAAAATTGCCTTCTTCAGAATATAGAATTTAGCAATTGGGCCATTAAAATATAGGCCCAATAAATAATTTTTAATTTGGTTTTCTTTCATTGATAATTTAGGCGCGAAATGGCTGCCGTTAGTTAACGGTGAAATAACAGAGAAGCATAAGTAAATAAATAAGAAATGAATCCGTTTGATAACGATCAAATGACGTCACTAAGAATCATACAAAACCAGGCGCCTGGAATCTGAAGCAAATTGGGAGAAAGCAAAATCTCCACCGGGTGCTGACGTCGACGGCATAAACCTTTCCGCCGCAGTAGGGGCACGATCCCGTCGCCCGCTGCCGTCCGACCCCCAATAAACACATACTTTCACTTCCCACTACGTGTTTTTTTTTTTTTGTTAGAAATTTCCGGTTAGTTGTTAATTTCTGGGTTAATTGAATCGATAGTAATATTATGATCTCGTTAGTTTCTGGGTGGAAATTGCAACCGACTCTCCTATTTTCGGCTAATTCGATCCGAATTTGTTCAATTTGGAATAATATTTTTTATTCCAAATTCTAAATTCGAAAACCCGATTCCGATTTTTTCGAAGTCGATTTGAATATGATCCAATTTTGTTTCAAAAATTACAATTACAATATCAACAATATTATGCATTTTATTTGTTAGGACAATAAAAAAAATTGGAATTTTCCAAATTCGGCCAATTCCAGCCCGAACAATTCTGATTTTGGATCGATTTTTTTGTTCCAATTTATGAAACCCGGTTTTCAAGATCCAAATTGGAATGAGTTTTTAATTTCGAAAAAAAAAAGATCCAAAAGTGTTTATTACGATCCGATCCGCCGGATTTTCACGACGTGAATGAATTTTGTTACTTGTCCAAATCCTGAAAAATCTTTCAACTATTTCCTGTTTCTGTAGTTGAAAAACTATTGTAAAGCATAATGTAAATACTTGGGTGTGGAAAACAAGCCATGCATAAAGAAATATATTACAAGGATTATTCATTACAAAATTTCAACCTAGGAAAGAAAGATGGATCCTTTTGGGAAGACAAGTGCCCATAAATCCATCCTCTGCACAACTTATCTCATTTTCCCCATCCAAACAGAGCCTTATTACACTAACCACACCCAACCCTAATATACTCCTTTGAAAAACATCTCTCACCCATTCATCAAACAATAAGCTATCCCCATAATACAAACCACCTCCTAATTGCACTATTTTCTCTAACACAATCTCCTCAACATTAAAACTACTAATTACATTTTTACCCCCCACAGCCTCCTCAAAAGATCTCCTCAACTTCGACAACAAAACCATCTCTCTTGCATCCGAATTCATGTTATCCGGTTCGATCATCGTTTCACGTGTCAAATCACTCGAGACGGGGCTGACATCTCCCGTTTTTTCCCCGCCTTCATCTTCTTCTTCTTCGGCTTTCATGTTAAGGTCGAGCAAATTTGAGCTTCTGAATTCTCTCTTCCCACACACCGAAGAAACCTCTTCCATTTCGACGCTCTTACGACTCGTCTTCCAATTACTCGGCAAACGATACTTGCAATCCGCTTTGCGCTTGATTCCACTACAAGGTGCGGATTCATAATTCACAACCAGTTTCATCCGGATTACTGAGCTTGCGTAATTCTCATGCGTCGATGTGCGATAAGCATGCATGGAATTTCCGAGTGTGAGTGAAATTTTGTCTTCATCCAAATTTGGTTGATATTCGGGATTAATACCATTGCCAAAACTGAACCCGTTATGGCACGACCGCTCGCTTCTCAATCGAGGGGCAAAACCGTAATTTTGATTATTAGCTGGAAATGCATCTCTGTCACTGCAAAAAACAATGTAAGAAACTAAGAATACAGACAAATGAGTAAGCAAAAGTGAAAACTCATCATCCCATTTTTGGAGCCAAGAATTTTCAAATTTTATTTAATTAATTAAATAAATAATTAAACTAACCTTGTATTATTATTAAGGCTCAACCCTAATCCAGCACCTGACGGAACAAACACAGTTTGAAGATCCCATTGAATATCGAGAGAGGGTTTCTTCATCTGGCATTTTATATATGTCTGGTAATTTGCAGTAGCCATTAAACAAACCTTTAAATTTGAGCTCTTTCCGTACCAAGAACCCAGCTTTCCAATCTCCGCAATTAAATAATTAACGGAATATTCTTCTCCGCCGTTACCTCTCTGATCAACCGTCCATTTTAGATCACCAATGTAAACAATAACCATCACTCTCCGGCCACCACCTAATGACGACGCAGCAGCAGCGGAAAAAGATTCCACCTTCTTTCTTACGTCAGCAACGTTCATATCCACCTCATCTCTGTTCATGAATTTGAGAAGCAGCGACGAAAACTGGAAGTTGATGACGTGTGCTGACGCCACCTCATCTGGGAGATCTCTTCTCTCAGACATTTTATCGAACAGTTCCGCGGCAAGATTATCGGCCGCCATTGATGTTGCTGAATCCTCACCAACTATGACGATGTTTCGGCTTCTCTTCTTCCCCATCAGAACCTCCAGAACCAAACCCATGTCTTGTTTCAGAGAGGGTTTCTGAGGAGGAAAGAGAAGAGGGTTTTCGGTTGAAGGGTAAGATAGTAAATTGGTTTTGACACAAGTGCTGGAAAAACCAGCCTCCCTCATAACCCTACTCACACTAGGGTCATCAAGTATGGACAAAACCAGCTGCACCAGCTCGATTTTAACGGCGGCGAGAGGGTGGTTCTGCTGATGCTCGACGCAGTCTCTCCTGTTGAGAGCCTGAGCTCTCTTGAGGGCGGCGACGAGGGCGTTGGAGAGAGACGGCGGCGCGTGGTGGTGGTGGAGGAGATGGGCGGCGGGGGAAGCAGGAAGTCGGTTGAGGGCGACGTTGAAGCAAAGCTCAAGTGCTCGGCATTGAAGAGGTTGTTGAAAATGGTGGGGCTGAGATTTGAGGCAGGCACTTCTGAGAAGCGATGACGATGATGATGTCATTAGCAGGGTGGCGGCGACATGGAGAGGAGTCACCTGAGCGTGGCGGCGCCGCCTGGCAAGGATGAGGGAGTGCTTCAGCGCGGAAGCTGCCTCCTCTGAGAGCGTCTGCGGCGCTGCGCAATTAGCTCCTACACGCATAACTTAGCTCAAACCCCACCCCCAAACACCCCCCCTGAATTTCACAACACAGATTATTATTTCTCACTCAAGATTCAAGAACACCCTCCAAAACTGATTTTTACTTTGGTGTGTGTGTAATGTGTGTGTGTGTGTGTGTGTGTGTGTGTGTGTGTGTGTTAAGATTGTGAGTTCAAGAAGTTGACGTTGTGTTTTTTGAAATGGTGTAATGTAAATAAATAGGGAACTCTTTTGGGGTTTAATTATGAAGTAATTAATTAAATTTGAGTATGTTTAATTATGTGTATGATCTAGGGTTCGAATATTTGGTATTGATAATATTATCTGAAAAATAATTATTTGAAGTAGTGATGATTGTGTTGTGTACTTTATTTTTTTTGAACATGATCAGCCTTTGAATGAGAGACATAGGAACCAGAAATTCAAATAAAGTTGTAAAAGAGAAAAAGGTGGAAAATTATTCCAACATGTATATGTAAAAAGAGTAATTAATTGATTAATTAATTGATAATATCATATATTTGCTTTCCTTTTTCATGTTTGTCATTTGTTGTAATTTGCATGCAAATGTGTGCAGACTCCTTTTCCCTTTATTTATTTTGTTTCTTTTCACATTTATTAGACAAAAATAAAGCAACTCTCTCTCTCTCTCTCTCTCTCTCTCTCTCTCTCTCTCTCTCTCTCTCTCTCTCTCTCTCTCTCTCTCTCTCTCTCTCTCTCTCTCTCAAAAGATTAATTTAATCTACATTAGATCTTGACTGGTCTATATAATCGAAGTAATTATTCGAAAAGATTTAATGTAATAAAGTTGAGGAGGAAATCAGTTTTTCTTCGATAAGATAATGTCTGTGATTCTAATTATTACTACAACTTTTAATCCAAAGTCATAAATAGCGTCTACATATATTAGTGTATGTCTATATCTCTTGTTAGAGATTGGAGTAATTTTAAAAATTGAAACATTGAAATATTTAGCTCGCTCTACTTACAAGAAAAGTATCATATATTTTTTTTTTATGTATTTGAAAGATGATCACTTTAATTTCTTCTCTTTTTAATATGCAATCTTTCGGAGTTTTCAAATTCATTGTGCCCGACGAACGAATTATATTTAAAGCCTCTTTAATCTTGAATAAAAGGCCTCTTTGATTTAATTTAATCATTTTTCCAAATATATTATTGGTTAAATGTATTATTTAATATTAATTAATATCTCCAAATAAAATGTATAAATGATGATTATTAATTAATATTATTGTGAGAAATAAAGTTTCTTGGTACTGAAAACAAAGAGGGATGTTTCATATGATGTGTGATTAAAGGTGGGAGATGTGCGACCAGAAAGTGGAAAAAGTGATTAAATTAAATTCATAAAATAAAAATAATAAATAAAAAAATGAAAAAGAAAAGAAAAAAAAAGATGGACTAGTGTTTTAATATCATGCTTCTTCCTCCTTTAATAATAATAATAATAATAATTGATGAATTAATTTGAAATTATGCATGCAAAAAGATGACATTATCTTTATGGCCCCCATAATTACTGGTATCTCTCTTTCTACTCCAGATCCCTATAAATATGTATACACTCACACCCTACTTTTCCAATTCATTCTTTTTATTACATCACCACTTTTCTCTTTTGTCTTGAATTGATCACTACTTTTTATTTAATTTTCCTTTTCTTTTCCTAACTTAAATTGAGCAATTATTTAGGTTAATAAAAAAAAAAACACTGTTAACTTTCCCTTTAAGCACAATCATATATTTTAATAATTAATAATATTAATAGAATAAATTTGTCATATAATAAACCAAGTGAGAAAGAGGTGCAGGGGTTGGAAAATGGGAAAGGAGAAGTATTAGTTGATATTTGATTTGAGGGTTTATTCTTCCATTCCACCAAACAAGGGAATGTTGGATAATTCCAAAACGAAACAATCCAATTTACCTAATTATTAAATTCATTATATTCTATTAAATCTGCCACAATATATATTTAAATATTTAAAATTTGATAATTTAATTAAAATAGAAGAAAACGCATGCCTATCAAATATCAATCATGCTGACAATTTTGTGCTCTTTATCGATCACTATATTCTTTCTTTCTTTCTTTGAGGGCTCGACTTTTCAAGCATGGATTCTCTTTGCTCCTAATCCAATTTCCCTACATCACTTCTCTCTAGATTTTATTTAGTACTAGATTCTCCATTTTTTTTTTAAATTAATTATCTTCTAAAGCCGGGTTCATTGGGTCTCAGACCCGAACCGACCCGTTTGTGGCGGGTCTGGGTCTGGGTAAATTAAATTACTACCTACATAAATTTAGTGTTCGGCCCGTTAACCAATGGGCCAAACGGTGGAACAGCCCATTTTCACGAGGGCCCATTTTCTCCAAATATGAAAACTATTATATTGCAACAATTATTGATAAGTTTAATTAGGTTTTATCTATCCTACACCCGGTGAAGGTTACACCGAGTGATTTTTTACCGTTGATCTACACATACCAATGTTGGTGTATCTGTGTTTGTGTGTATATGAATGGTAAAGTTCTACCCGGTGTATTTCACGCGGTGTAGGATCTCAAAAGCCGGTTTAATTAGGCAATTAGTCAGTAACCATACTTAATATTGCAAGTATTTTGTATTACATGTATCCATCTGCCATTCCATATTAGTTTTAGAATTCAATCACTTATTTAAAATATCTGAAGTTATAGATTGAGAAATTTATAATCACTTTTTTTTTTCAAGTAAATTACGTAAAAATATTGAAATATTACCAAATTTTCCCTTCATATTAAAGACAATAATTAATTATTATAGAGTGTCATATTTCCAAATTTTGCTTTCCTGTGACGATTGAATGGAAAAGCAGAAACATACAAGTACAGTACAGATGAATTTATTCTCCAAATTAAAAAATCCTTTGTCCCTTGTGCATAATTATATATATAGGATGAAATTCTATCCCATCCACATTTTTTGTAGTCTCACACGTAAATCTAATACTTCTCTCTAACTCAATCGTTAGTTAACTACATCGATCGAGCATAGTTACGTTATTGCTCGATCGAGCGGGGCCCACGCGGTGGCGTAGACGTAGTTATGTCCTTTCCAAGTCAGAATCATCATCTCCTCATCTTTCTTCATCCCCCAACCACTTGCATGCTCACTCAACAACACTCTAACTTCCTTAACTGTATCTTCGCCGAACGGCACGCTCGTAAATCCGTTTTTCATCGCCATTCTCCGCCACAAGTTGCCGCTCGATTCTTGCCTTTCGATTCTCCGAGCCCCTTCAAACCCTACAACGTTCTCAATCTTACGACCGATGTCTTCTTCGTAATCCAATCTCCGAGCGCTGTTCTTCGGCAAGAAAGTCTCGAGCGCGTCGAAAGGGATCAACATGTAGTTGAAGCAAGTGGTGATTCTCGACGCGAGCGATCGGTTCGATCCGCCTAGATCGCAGTCCTCGTCGACTATGGTGACTAGACAAGGGTTTAGATTTCTTATCGTTTCGAGAAAGGAATCCCTGCCGTAACTAGAAGGAATACTCCGACGAATATCGTCTTCTTCATGATCGTCGTCTTCGTCGTCGGGTAAATAGCGCAGCCAGTTCTGGCAGTTGACGACCAATGCCTCGTCGTTTCTGAGTTTCAGCGTGGAGGGATTCAGTTGCCCTAATAGTAAATTACTATCTTGCCCCGTGACTTCATGATGATGAACTACGTCGAACTGAAAAGGGACGTCTCTGTAATTTGCGAAGTTGGTCAAACGTTGACCGACTTCCTCGATCGACGCGTTGAGGAAAGGAGGGACGTTCGGCCGCCATGAAAGAACAGATATTCTCAGCGATAGTAACGGTGGCCCACCGCCGTCCTCCGCCGCCCTTTTCGCGACTGCGTCGATAAGCGTCGGCCACTGCATGCAGTGTGTGATGCTGAAATCCAGGATGTGAACCTTCGGAAACCCTCGAATCGCCTCGAGAATGGCGCTGTTCGATGCGCAGAATCCGAACCTGTGCCATGGGATTAGGTCTACGTACCCTGCAAGCTCCGTTACAGACATCAGCCGCCGTGCGCCGCCGACGGCGGCGGCGGAGTTGAAAGTCGTGGTTGGGCAAAGCCGAGAAGCCTTTGAAACGAGGGCTTTCAAGAAGTACGAAGTAAGCCTCTGGTTGGGATCGCCGGCGGAAGAAGCGACGTTGTTGAGAACCCACATGATTTGTTGGGCCAAAGTGACGTCGTTTCTTTCTAGTGCACTCGCGCAGTGGAGTAAGAGCTTCTCTATGCACGCGCCGTCGAGGTTGCTTAGGCAGCAGCCTGATAGAGCTGCGCCTGAAACGGAACGGCTCTGCGTGGCGGCGGCGGCGGAAGGGGTTGTGAAAAGATTAGGGTTTTGTACAAGAGTAATGGTCGGAGGATTCGCTCTTAGTTCTGCTTTCATTGTTATAATATTTAACTTTGATTCGGTGTGGTGAGTGGAAGAATTACTATAAGTTATAATTCCTCTCAGACTGGGGAGAAGACGAGGGCATAATCGTCCATTTTTTTGCTGAGTATATAACACAGTATTAATTGTTTGAAACAAAGAAAGACAAGATAAGGAAATATATATAGAGCACAGGGAATCAATTTCATCTTCCACGCTACTACCTAGCTAGGGTTTGTATATATAAGGGGGAGAGAGAGAGAGAGAGAGAGAGAGAGAGAGAGAGAGAGAGAGAGAGAGAGAGAGAGAGAGAGAGAGAGAGATGTAAAGTGAAAGAATGTCTTAATTAGTTAGTTAAGCAAATTTGGGATCATCATCTCTCAATCTAACACACAAAATCGAGTGAATTTGAGATTGATTGATTAGAAGATCTGGGATAATTAATTAATAAGGAAATTACAAGATCTAATGAAAAAGTTAAGAAGCTGTCTAATTAGCCGGCCGCCTTTGTCGAATTTGTCTGATGGAATGCCTAATACGACAATATACGTGTTTAGATTGTAATTATAATTTAATTTGGATTTTTTAGTGAGGTGGGTAATTCATGCATTAATTTGATTGGTACCTCACATTCCCATCTTTGTTTTCCATGGAATTGTTTTTCAAGACAACTCGCCCTCTTGCAAACCATTACATACATCTTATATATATATATATATATATATATATGCTATGTGTATATATATATACTTGAAACTTCTCTGCATGTGACACCCCTATTGCATTCCTATAAAACAACAACAAAAAGAAAAGGGAAAGAAAGACCACTTGTATTGCAATTTGCATGCAAGCTAAGCCCACTGCCATTATGGTGGTAATAATTGGTTGGAATTTTTATTGTCAAAATAAGATTAAATAATCTCATGAAACCTAACTGTATTATTGTACATTCGACGATCCAATAACAAAAATGTCTAGAATGCAAGATAAGACATGATAGTATATTATTTGCGGATCGATCCTGTAAATTATTGGAGATATCAAACATCAAATAAAGTTCCATTATTTAGTTATTAATCATGGTTAATTTTCTCAACCAAAGGAGGCCTTAGTGGGATCTTAGTGAGAGAAAGGAGAGAAGAGAGAAGTTGCGTATTCAAACTGTGAATAGAGTTGAGAGGAAAGAGTACTATAAAAGAATGCACGTCAACGATTAAATGAAATAATTTGTACGGTCAAAATCAAGATTTTTTGCTGGTTTGGGTTTAAGTGAATTGGACACAATTCTTGGAGTTGGGATGCCGACAATCATTAAGTTTGGGCCCAATTATAAAAATCATTAATAGGCCCAAAACTTATGAGTTTACGTGGCAAACATTCATTGGTTGTAGCATACTTTAAGCTACTAGATTGCTAGTTGCGTCCAATTAATTCTTATTGCATAAAAGACCCTTTAATGTGCTAATATTAATTTTTTTTTTGTGTGTGAAAAAATGAGCATCGTATCTAACTTGCCAGATCTTGAAATTGATTCTGGGATTTCATTTGACCAATTGAGCCAATCACTAATTGGTACATGTGTTATACATTATAAATAGCCATTAAATTTTGTCAAAAAATAATTACATTTTTTTCGTTCTGTATATACAACTAGGAAATATATTTGAATTTAAATAAAACAAATTGCCATGTTACGACAGCTTCAACATGCAATTTTTGTCTTATTAATATCAATTATAGCATTAAAAAAATGTAATTTCTGTCCATTTCCCTTTAACCAATGAATTGTTGGGGGCACCTGTAATTAGGTCACAAATTTAAAAGTAGGAGATGAATTTATTTGCCTGGCATTAGCAACATCTGTAATTCGGCACGTGATCAAAACTTTGGTGCAAGAAGATCAACGGCTATTAATTATTCCATGTGCCGCTTATCACAATTGATTCAATTTAACTTTTAAGGCCAAAAAACAGTTGCATAAAAGTTTTTGGAATTATGACTTTAAATCAATATATTGACTTAAATGTTCAATTAATAATTGGGTATTATGATTTTTGCTTTTTAGTACTAAATAATAATGAATCATACGTCAAAATGAATGGGCCCCACATTACAACCGCAAGCACCATTGATTAAAGCCGTTTTTCAGTCCCTCACGTGCTACAGTAAACTATTACATTTTTTTTTAATTAATAATTAATAGTAATAAAATAATAACAACTACAATCCCCACGTGTTAGAATAAACTGTTAGTACAAAGCAGCACAATTCTCTCACAAAATACACAACACACTGAACAGATGGAAATTAGTAGTGATGAAAATAGAAATAATTGGGAAACAAATATGTTTCTCCAATTTGAGGAATTCGATGCTCTAGGTACGCCTACAATTTTTTTTTTTTTTTTTTTGAGTATATATAAGAATATATATATAGCATGAAATATACATGTGGTTGTAGTTATTTTGAGTACGAGTCGAGCTCGCCTGAAGGAACTCATGTATCGTCGGCATCGAAAAACATAGCCTCTGAGAGGAAGAGGAGGAAGAAGCTCAATGAGACGCTTTATGCACTAAGATCAGTCGTACCTAACATTACTAAGGTGCTTTAATTATTTCAATTTTTTCAAGTTTATAAATTGATAATAGATGGGATTAAATTGAGGATTAAATTGAGAATTAAATTCAGGATTAAATTGATTGCAGATGGATAAGGCATCAACTGTGAGAGATGCCATTGAGTACATCAAGTTACTCCAAGATGAAGAGAGGATTATCCAGTCTCAAATTTCAGAAATGGAATCAATTATTAGCATGTCGTCATTATTACCTAATAATAATAATAATAATAATATTAATAACATTGAAAATGATGATCAAGAGGCTGAAACATACTTCTGTATGCCAAAAAAGAGGGCAAGAATGGAGTTTTCTGATGAGTCAAACCCTATTGAAGTTCTTGAGGTATGGTATTCATTTTTATTTCATTTATTTATTTATCATAATTATGTCTTTATCAGTCGTAATCGAAGATACTCTGTTTGTTTTAAATTATTTGTCATTTTAAAGATTCTATAAACGAAGAAAAAATAGTTTGAAATTAAACGAGGGAGTAATTAGATTTTAATTGCGAATTGAGGTCTGCAAATCACGACGTACGTGGTCCAATTTAACCCAACCAAATATGTGGTTTTTTAGTATACTATATATTATGATAATTTGATTAGTTTATTGAATTTTTGTACTGTTAATTATCAACAGTTGTGAATACTTAATCTGATACTTTGCACACACACATGGCATTATAATTAATAATACAGTATCCAGTAACTGTTTGATTTAAAAAAAAAAAAAAAAAAAAAAATTGGGTATTTTTTTGAAGTATGATTGGTCATTAATTAAATTATATCTGAGAAAAATAATTAAAAAATAATAAATTGAAATGGCAGTTGAGTATATCCAGCATGGGAGAGAAGAATGTAATGGTGAGCTTGACATGCAGTAACAGAAGAGATACAATTATTAAGTTGTGTGAGGCTTTTGAATCTTTGAACCTCAAAATCATCACTTCAACTATTAATCATTTCTCTGGAAAGCTTTTCAAGACTGTTTTTATTCAGGTACTTCTTTATTTCATTTTTTTTTATATATAAATAATTTAATTAATATTATGGTACCTCTTGTTTAATTGGAAATATATGTTATAATTGATTAAGTTGTTCGATTTTATTTCATGTTTGGTTAGTTATATATATTTTTTTACGTATTGGGGGATTGTGTGGTGGCTATGATGCACAAAAACTTTGATAAACCCGAGTTTTCATGTTTTGGAAATTGAGACGCCGTTGTGACACCTGTCCGAAATATTTTGGGGCCGTTTTGTAAATACTTAAAAAATTAGGACTTTTCTGAAAATATTCCACCCCAAAAAATTCAAAGCTCGTTTTTGTTTAATTTTCTTTTAGTTAATAGATTAATTATACTATATTGTTTCAATTATTATTTTTTATTTTTTGTTCCTTCAGAGTGATGAAGAGGAGAAAGATGTTTTAAGAGTAAATATAGAAGCTGCCATAGCTGCACTGAATAATCCACACAGCCCCATTAGTTCATAAATAACACCATTTCACATTTAATTATTTTTTATTTTAATTATTTCGTCCTCTTAATTTATTTTTTTTATTTTGATGCAAAGACCAGCATGTAACTGTTTTTTGTTTCTAAAATCAAATTCAGTCATACATTTGCTGTTAGAAATAAAACACACAATGAACAGGACAAGAAAGTAACAAATATATATAAATTAAAAGACATCATTTATCGAATATAAAAAAATATATAACCTGAATTAAACTGAAAAAGGATACTACAAAAAGATTAATGAATATAAGTAAAGTAGAGCAAAAAAAAAAAGTATTCGTTGCTATTTCTAGTCAACAACTAACTAGTCTTCATTCCTGGGAATTTGATATCTATTGTAAGAGAAGAAGAATAAATAAATAAATAAATTGCTGTGGTTTTTCGATCATCCTAACTGCTCGTCATCGGGTGAATTCGGGGTCCTCACAAATCTACCCTGCACCATCAATCAGCATATTATTATTTTAGGCCTCGTTCGATTGTCAATCAACGTTAATTAAGTTCTATAGACTAAATAGTACAGACTAGTAAAAAATTGGTTCACAATATCGGTACTTACTCAAGATTGGTACAAAAGACAATTTTATCTCTTAAACAACATCTTGATTTTGTTAAAATAAGAGATTTTATTGACAAATAGTATATAATACCAAAATGTAACATATTTAATCTAAAAAATCGAACAAGACATAAAAAAAAATACATAATAATAAATTTCTTTAATTTATTTATACAAATTTAAAATTCTAAACTTTTATTTGAAATTACTTCAAACGCACCATCAAATTTTGCATTTGTTTCTTTGGAATTTATTTAATTACTGTGAATTTTAAATTTTAATTTATTTTGGTTAATTTGTGTAGAGAAGAAATACCTTCATTCTGGGGCGTTGATCAGCTTTGACTTTTCTGACTTGGTACCTGATCTTCTTGGAGAAGAGACGCGTACGCCGCTTTTCCTTGTAGCGTAGCACTATAGCACCCCTCGATGCCACGTCATCAGGGAATAATTCTATCTGCGCCAACCGAGCCTACATCCAACCAATCATATCACCAGCATATTCATCATTATTCTACATTCCAAACACTTGTTTCCCCTCATAACAAACAAAATAATTTACCTACATTAAATTCCTTATTACTATATAGTTTTATTTAATTAATATTCCAACTATTATTATTACTCACTATATAATTATATACCAAGACAATAGCCGCCATTTAAAATCTAATAGTACTAGTAAATTAAATGTCAATGCCTCCCTAAACTCAACCGGCTTCAATTTATTTAATATACCTATAATATACATACAAAAATTATAATAGAAAATTCACTAAATATAATACTATTTTTCCATATCCATGCATTGGAACAAATATATTATGTTTCTTGGAAAAATCAAACTTTAACATGTTTCTTAAAAATTCCTTAAACCCAAATAAATAAATAAGAACCATGCATTATTTGCAGGCCGTGAATTTTCAAACCAATAAAATAGTAATAAAAAGAAAAATTCGAACTTGAACCAAAGTCCAAAAGAAAAGCCCAACTTGTAATAATGCATTCAATTCTGATTACGTGGCATGCCATCAAGAACAACAATTAACCGTATTAACCGAATTGAAAATACTTGGAAAACCCAAGTTGAATTTTCACATTTTTAGTAGGGTTTAGATAGATAACATACTTGGACATCTTTCCCGGCGGATTTTTCTCCCGGAGATTCGCCGGAAAACGGCGAACCCTTATCGGACCATGCGTTCAAAACGCTGTCGTAGTTGAGTTTCAGAAGCAACCCTGCACTTGGTTGCGGAACAGATTCCTCGCTAGAAACCGCATTCTCTTTGCCCACCGAATTCTCCGGATTCTTGTTTTTCTTCTTCTTCTCCGTCAACGGAACTTTCGAAGGAATCTTTTCAGTAGCATCGCCGCCAACATTTACGCTAGGAAACCTCCACCAATCCCCTTCATCTACATTCCTCATCGCCTTTATTTCCCTTCTCACTCCGTGTCCGAAATCGAAACCTAGGCCCACCGGATAGCCGTAACAACAAGTGTCCGTTTGCGTATCGGTATATCCATTCGAATCCCCGTTTTCCATGCTCAAATTCCCCATTATACTATCAATACCTTCCTCGATTTCCTCATCCAGCATCGACTCCGCATCGAAATCTTCTTGAAAGTCGTCGCAAATTTCAGAGGAAATTTGGCACGGCTTTGCGAACGGACTCGACACTTTCGGCTCGATAGGGAAATTGGGTCTTTCTAATACCGGAGGGCACTGCAACAAGTACCCCGGGTTATTTATTGCTTGGAAAGGCATGAACAAGTCCGCGGGCTCGTATAGAAACGGGCTTTGCGGGTTTTTGGTGAATTTGCAGGGCTTAGTGAGGTGTTTGGTTGGGAAAATCTTGGGGTGGGCTGTGGAAAGAATGGCTGCAGCTTCATTGTAGGTTTGGTTGGGCCTTTTTCGTCTGGTTCGGGCTTTTCGAGTCGAGATTGCTATCGGGGAGCTGTTCGATTCGGAGAGAGTTGAAGATGGAGAAGATGAATATGAAGTCCAAGAAGTTGAAGGGGATTTAATCAGGTCAAGGTCTAATCTGTAAGCCCTCCCACCTCCACTCAAACAAGATGACATTTTTAACAGTAGATACTGAAAATCGAAGCAAAATTCAATAGGTCAATTTTGAATTGAAGAACCTAGGATTCATTGATTGGTCAAAGGAATTGAGGATTGGTGTTGTGAGGTTTGAAAAGGGGGGGAATAAGTATTATAAGAACCCTAAACCCTAGAAAAAGGTACACTTTTGAATCAGTGAAAATGTTGGAGTAATATAAAAAATGGTAAAAAGCCAAAACAAAACCCCCCACACAAAAAGGCAGGAGGGGGTTAGTAGATTTGCCTTGAAATTACCAACAACAACATTAAAGAAAGTGTCTTTCTAGAATGTTAAAGATTGGATTTTTATTACAAAGAAAGTAATCCCAGAAATTTGTAGAATTGAAACTAGTAGATCCAACGCAGAGAAGAGAGAAGGAAAAAAATCAGAGGAATAAGATTTATGGAGAGATGTGGTGGTGATGTGTGAAATATCTAGAGAGAGAGAAATGGACAAATGGAGGATGATTATGGTAAGCAGCAGCATGTTGGGCTCTACTACAGCTAGTCACGGGAAGGTTAGAATCAGCTGCTGCTATTTTCTGCTCTCTCTCTCTCTCTATCAGTCTTTCTCTCTCTAGGACGGAGGGTGTGGAGATCAGAACAGAGGAAGAGACAATGGTTGGCTTCTGCAAATTGTTGTTAGGTGGACCACATTCTCTCTCTCTCTCTCTCTTCTCTTTCTCTCTCTATATTTGCACTTTTAGCAGTGGAAAAATTAATTAATTAAGATTACTGCTATAATTACGAAAAGGCCCTTCACTTGTTTAATTCCTTTGGGCTTTTGACGTTTGCTTATATTTTAATATTTAAACGTGATTCATGCTCACACTATTGGGCCTCGAAATTGCTCTTTTTAATTACAATAAATAAATTACAGTTTATTGACTAAGGTTTGACTTTATTAGTAAATTACTTAAATATATATATATTCGTAAGAGTTAATTATTATTTAATTTAAACCAATTTAAATATCTGACGAAGATGTTTTAGGCAACTTATTGCAAATTCAAAGTTATTATTTTGATGGTTTATCTGAAAAAATATAATTGTATTGGTGTTGGAGATTTTAGGGCTGACGTGGACTGCCATTTATTGGTTGCTAGATTTTCATGTGATTCATCATCTATTACAAGGGAGGTGAGTTTTGGAAGCAATAGAACAAGTGCAATCATTCATATTTATTATTATTTTTTATTATTTTCTTAAGGATGAGACCATGATTTTTATTATTATTTTAAATATATTAAAATTTAAATTAAAACAATTAAAATTGCATGCAGAGGATTTGGAAACATATATATCTTCATCCTGTCAGGGTTAAGGTTCCTATGTCTAAGATTTTTTTCAAAATATCTCAAACCCTTCATATATTTTCATTATAATTTTTTAATTTTAATTCTGATAAATATATTATTTATTTATTATACATTTTAATTTTAATATATATAGAGAGAGAGAGACTATACCTAACGTTTAGAGACTCTAAGTTTCCCCATTTAAGTAAATTAATAAACAAAATTACATTTGTGTTTTTGTCAATGGAATATTTATTTTTGTTGTTGAAAATAAAAAAATAAAAAAATAAACCAAATAAAAATAACAAATAAAAATTCCCTAGGTGAGACATATATTAAAAAATGAAGATAATACAAATGAAACTCTACCAAAAATTTAATGTACAAAACCGGCTATAATCGGGTTATAAAATGAAATAATTTTTGAACTAATACATAAAATTAATTTTAATAGCTATAATCTTGTTTATGTAATAATATTATAAGGTGAAGAATGAATGTGGGAAATATAAATGTGGATCTAATATTGGCCACAAAAGTTTATTTAAATTTTAATTAAATTACCTTATCCTATAGAGAATGGGGTTCAAGTATTTTGTAGCCTTCGATTTTGGATAGCCTTCAAAATTGTACAAAGATCCCCATAATACATGTCTGTCACATATTCATACACCCATTAAAAAAAATAAGAGGCTACATTTATTTATTCAACTTTTGTATGTAAATTAAATAATATACTTTTTTTTTTAATTATAATTATTTTCAAGATGATTATGAATCAAATAGTGATTGATGTTCTCATGCAGCAAACCAACGTACCAAATGCCTTATATGTAAAATGCAGGATTTTGCAAGATTCTAAGTACTAAAAAAAATAAAGTGTACTTTTTAATTATAAAATAACATACATTATATATATTTATATATATATATATATATATATATATATATATATATATAAACTGCTGCCCTTAAAGATCCCTAAAGGGCACTTGCAAATCAGATCCCCTCCCAATGTTTTTTATTTTTATTTTATTTAAAATTGTAAGATTTATGTAAGATAAATCAAAGATTTAGGGACCATTTGATATTCCCCTACTCTGAAAATTCAGGGCATTTTATCTTTTGAGCCACAGGGAGTTTTCTTTTCTTTTAATTTTTTTTTTCAAAACAGAGCCACAGTGATTTTATTAATATTTTATCTTCTTTTATATATAATTATTAATTTAGATTAATTTATTAAAAATATATATATGTTATATACATACAGTCACGTAATATTTTTCATCTAAAGATGGGAAGCAATTACACTATTTTCATTGTAGTCAAGCTCCAACCGTTGGATCTGAATAATATTCAATCCTGTGGTCTCTAATTAATGCATAGTGTTTTTGTTTCTTATTCTTTCTAATTTCCTTTTTATTTTGTGAATTTTCAAATAAAATAATGGGCTTTTTATAATTACACTAGATCCAAATATGGCCCAATATGGCAAAACAAAACCATCAAAACAAACGAGTCGGGCTAGGCCCAAATAAACTTCTTCTTTTTAGTCCGAATCGGAAATAAAAGGCCCAAATATAATCCGGTTTTTTTTTTTTTTTTTTTTTAATATATAGTTAATATTTATACCGCATAATATATTAAAAGGGATGTGATAAATGTCGTTCGAGCTTTAACAATATCGTTACCACTTCAAACACGATTTTGATCATTTTTAATTCCAAATTTTGCAAAACCCGAAAAATAGAATTTGTCGTACTCTGAGTAAGTTTTCTAATCCAACTTGAATCACCAATTTTTTATGTCGGACAAGAAAGATATACATTAATTTATGGATACTGCCCACAACTTTGATATATTGAGATGTCTAAAATTCAAAATGTGACTCATTCATGCATAACTTTGTCACACGACATCCAATCTAGCAAATTTAAGTTGGATTAGAAAGCTAACCCAAAGGACTACAGTTTCGTGTTTTGAATTTTGCCAAAATCAAAATAAAACTATATCAAAATCAGGTTGTAAGTCAAAACGACAATAACAAAATTGAAACGACATTTAACATTTTAAGTTAAAATGAAAATAAAATAATGTTATCTAAACCTGGTGTAATAAAACAGTATTTGGTGTGAGAGGTGAAGCATCTCAATCGCCTTGACAGCGACCCCACCGTAACTAACTAACTATTGTCATAATTAGTAAATCAATTCAATTAAATATTATTACTTTCTGACAAATCATGCCAACTCAACAAACAATACTAACACTCTAAATAATGTGTCAAAAAAACACTCTAAATAATTATATATATATATAATTACATATACGATATATATTTATTTATTTATTCTTAAAATCAAAACATATTTATTAGCTTTTTAAATATATATGTGTGTAAATTTATATCATCACTTATTACTAATCCTAGTAGTTTTCAAATATATATGCAGAATTAATTTTATTTTTACTAGCAAATCAGGAAATTTGTCTCCGTATCAGGGACAATTGTGTCATTTAACAGGTTTTGTGTGAGATCTACGAATAATCAATGCTTGGTGTGTATTGGCGGCATTAGCTTGAAATTGGGTGTGGAATGTTTGTTGAGTTGACCAAATTAGTGCTCGGCAGGTGGGATCAAAATTCCACCATTTATTTACTCTTTAAAATTAAATTTATTATAAAAGACCAGTTACATGTTTATGTTTTTCTTTATTTTAAAATTCAAACTTCATTTAACTATTTATTCATATATTATTATTAATTTATTATATATTTTTTTATTATTTAAAAAACCAAATAAAATTTGCTCAATTTGTGTTGGCATGGTCCAAATAATTATAATAAATTAAGTTAAGTGGCATAACTCCCACATGCAATGTTCCTAACAAAATATCATTTGATTTCAAATAATACTATGGTCCACTCTAATGCACTTATCAATTCGTGACGTTTAACATAATAACGTGTGATTTTAACTAAGAGTTGGTAAAATTATTTTGCTTAGAAAGACCCTACATTTAATATACAAAATAAGATTAATTTTCTATGATGATTATTAAGTAGTAATATACTTGAGAATTGAGATTATCAACTAGGGACATAATTTAGTTTATCAATCGGGCCTAGAAATATTGGGCTTTTCCTTAACTTGTTCTGTCTTTTAGCTCATAACTGATTAGGGTCAGGTATGGGTTGGTTTTATCCGTCAACCGATCCACTTCTGACCCATTTTTTTTATGGCTGATAATCGATAATTAGCCGACCCATATAGTCGGATTGATAATTTTAACCGATCCATTTATAAAATGAGTCAGTCGGTGGTTTTCAGTTTACTCATAAGTCCGTTGGTCGATAATTTCTCGACCAACCGACTTTTAATTTTTTATTTTTTTAAATAAATCTTTAAATATAAATTTTATTTTTAAAAGTTAAAATAATATATGAAAGAAGGCAAAACTCAAAAACTAAATATTATTTATTTTTATTGAATAAGTGAAAAGAAAAAAGCTTATAAATATTTATATCAGTCCCAATAAAATAAAATGAAACTTGAAGGGCATGAAAAAAATAAAGAAGAGAGAGTCTAACTATTAAAGAATTATAAATTAAATATGGGGCACTTATTAATTATTATTTTTCTTGTATGAAAAAAAAAGTAAAATTGTTAATGAGGCAAGCCATTCATAATTAGTCATAGACAGCAACATTTGATTCGGTTACAGGGTGTTTATTTAATTAATTAAACAATCGTGCAATTATCATAATCTTAAAGGACTGCTCTGATATTCTTCATTTTATGTAATTGGTGTGATTAGTAGTGCTAATCTGATTAATACATTTGTTCTCTAAGGTCCCTAATATGGTAAGATAATTTATAAATATTTGACTTAAAATAATCCCTAAAAAATAACAATAAAAATCAGTAATGCTTTTAGACTTAAGTCAACCAATAGAAAAGCACAGAAAATGCTATGTGGTTAATTTTGATAAAAGAAATTCAAGTTAGAGAGCCTAATTACATTGTTCTATTAGTAGTTCAATACATTATCGGGTAAATTACGGTCACCTCCCTGAGGTAATATCAAATCATAAAACCCCCATTATATTTTGTTTTGGTAATTACAATCCTCCCCTGAACTATGGATATTTTTACACATCCTTCCCAATGTTGTCAAATTCAACAAGAATCTTCTAGATTCCGTGAAATATTCTCTACTTTTAATACTCGTTTTGTGAAAAAAAATGCAATTTATGATGCACCACAATTCGATATTCACAAGCCAAAGAACACATCTTATGATTATTTTGTTTCATAATGTGGAGCTCGGATGAAGTAAAACGGGTACAAACTGAAAGATATTCCGCTAAATTTAAAACCGACAGATGGACGTGTAAAAAGATTAATAGTTGAATGGAACGATTGTAATTACCCAAACATGAGTGATTTTCTCGTAATTTAACCTTAACTCAGGGTATTACCGTAATTTTAACAAAAGAAAAAAAAGAGAGAAAAAAGCTTAATTTAACAATATAGAAAATAATAGGTCCGTGGAAGGGTAAAAGCGTAATTTTCACAAATCAGCAGCAGTAGAAAACTGATAGAAGAGCAGAAAAAAGCAGGAAGGTGAAGTGTGTGTTTTCAGTTTCAATAATTATAATTTAAAAAAATATATAATTTGTTATTTGAGTCGCTAATTATCTTGCAAATATATCTCATAAATCAAACCCCCACCCCCATTTTTCTTTCTTCTTCTTCGTTTTTCTTCACACACAGAGCAAACCCCACAAGCTCTGATCTCCCATGCCTCCATTCCTTGGCATACCTACCCCACTCTGTTTTTCAGGTATGCTTCTCTCTCTGACTAAAATATTCCCCTCTTCCTTTTTTTTTTAATTTTTTTTTTCTGCATTTAGTTTGTGATATTCCTTTTTTTCTCTACCTTTTTGTGATCTCTAACAGTTTTACTAAAAATATTGGTCTAATTGAGAATGTGAGTTCTCTTATTTGCTTGATTTTTCACATGGGTTTGAGATTTTGTTGGATTCCTTGATTCGGGTAGATGTAAGGGTTTTAACTTTTTTTTTTAGTTTTGGATCGTCTTAATTTCTGGGATTTATCTCTCTCCCGAAAAGGGATCTTCCATTTTTCTCCTCGATACGTTAATGTCTGCTCTGGGTTTTTATTTTCATTTTTTCGTATGATTCATTTGGTGTTTGTGCTTCAATTTCTTTCTTCATGGATCTGGGATTTTCTTATGCATATTGATTTTCGTGAATGGGATTCTTTACAGAGTTTTTAGATTCTGTTTTTGATATTTTCCTCTGTATTTATGATCGGAGTAAGTTAAGCTGTTCTCAGATCTGAGGTTTAGATAGTATCGATTTCATCCGAGTTGCTCGAAAAGTGGAGTATGCAGCGAATGACGTTTGATGGCTGTTTTCCATTGGACGAAACTTGCTCATTTTAAGCAGTTTTAACTTCAAAAGTTTTAACCACTACTACGAGAGTCCAGACGTCATATTTTGCGGTTTTCGTTTTTTAAATTATTGCAATCGTTTTGAATATTCGATAAATATTTGATGCATCTTCACCGGGCACACGTCCCTTTTGTGGGGTTTTTTCTTTTTTTGCTAGAAGGAGCCAGGCATTTATTATAAGAATTAATGATAATTGATTGCCGCAGCTAATAGTTGGTCGTTTCTGTGTGCTTTCTCTTATCCGCTAACGAATCTTTTTACGACTGATGCTTTTAGAAATTCAATTATCGAGACAAATACGCAATTCATAGTTTTTAACGCTCGATTGTTGTTGTTTCTAGGTATATTATTCATTGGAACTGCGCGCCCTCAGTCGATCTTCTGAGCACCATACATTTGATTTGTCTACCCATTCGTTTCTCGCCTTTTCTTGGAGAATTAAGTGTGCAGTAATGGGCTCTCGATTTCCCTCTCACCAGTTGAGCAACGGCCTTTATGTCTCCGGCAAACCTGAGCAGCCGAAGGAGAAGACTCCAACAATGAGCTCAGTCGCCATGCCTTACACTGGCGGCGATATAAAAAAATCCGGCGAACTCGGTAAAATGTTCGATATCCCAATGGATGGCTCAAGGTCTCGAAAATCAGGCCCCATAACAAACGCCCCCATAAGAACCGGCTCGTTCGGCGGAGCCGCTTCTCACTCGGGTCAGCTCAATTCCGCGAGCCGCGGCTCGGCTTCAGTTGGTGGTGTACCCGGCTCGGTTTCACTCAAGAAAACAAATTCCGGCCCACTTAATAAACACGGCGAACCGTTGAAGAAATCGTCCGGTCCACAAGGAACAGCTGTCTCTCGCCAAAATTCAGGCCCTCTGGCTCCAGTTCTCCCAGCCACTGGCCTAATTACATCTGGACCAATCACGTCGGGCCCACTTAACTCTTCGGGGGCCCCTCGTAAGGCGTCTGGCCCTTTGGAGTCATCGACTGGCTCGATGAAGCTGCACAGTGTTTCTATTGTTAATAACCAGGGCGTGACTCATCTTAGCCAGGACGATGAGTACTCGTTTCGGAAAAGCTTTCCGAAGCCGATTCTTTGGGCAATTATTCTTCTGTTTGTGATGGGGTTTATTGCTGGTGGTTTTATACTTGGAGCTGTTCGAAACCCTATTCTTCTTGTTGTGGTTGTGGTGCTTTTTGCTGTTGTGGCTACTGTTTTTACTTGGAATACGTGTTGGGGGAGAAGAGCTATTACTGGTTTTATATCCACTTATCCCGATGCTGAGTTACGAACTGCAAAAGATGGCCAATTTGTCAAAGTTTCTGGGGTAGGTGGTTTATCTCGAGTATCATATATATTATACCGACTTCATGGTTCACTTTTTCGAAATCATTTCAAATAGCCTTTCTGAATTTGAATCTTTGGTTTCTTGATGTAAAAAAAGTTTTGCTAGGATTAATGCTTTAATTCGTGTAGCATCGTATGGTTATTTATTCTCTTTACTGAATTTTGCGTCTCAAAATGAATCCGTTTTTGAAGGTTGTTACATGTGGAAATGTTCCTCTCGAGTCATCATTCCAAAGGGTTCCTAGATGCGTTTATACATCAACGAGTCTGTACGAATATCGAGGATGGGATTCGAAAGCAGCAAACCCTACACATCGCCGTTTTACATGGGGCCTACGAACATTAGAGGTGACGAGAAAGTGATTATTACTTTTTTTTCCATGCTAAAAAAAGTCGATCATTTAGAGTAAAAGTCAGGTAGTATTCATTTTGTCTGATGATTGCAGAGGCATGTAGCTGATTTCTATATCTCCGACTTTCAATCTGGGCTGAGGGCGTTGGTCAAGACTGGGTACGGTGCAAGAGTGACTCCTTACGTGGACGAATCGGTTGTTATTGATATCAATCCTTCGAACAGGGATATGTCTCCTGATTTCGTTCGATGGTTAGGAGAGAGAAACCTTTCGAGTGATGAACGGATAATGCGGCTCAAAGAAGGGTAAGACTAAGATAAGATGAAATTCTCGTATTTCTTTCTCAAACGAATATTCTTGATACTGTTAACTGATGATATGTTTTTTTTTCTTCGGATTATTAGATACATTAAAGAAGGGACCACGGTTAGTGTAATGGGAGTTGTGCAACGGAACGAAAATGTTTTAATGATCGTACCGCCGCCGGAGCCATTTTCAACAGGGTGTCAGTGGAGTAAGTGTATTCTTCCGGCGAGTCTTGAAGGCATTGTTTTGAGGTGCGAAGATAATTCGAAAATCGACGTTGTACCAGTTTAGTGGATTGAGATAAGTTTTTTTTATTTTATTTTGATGGATGAAAAAAGATTGTTGAGAACTTTTCTCGAAAGGCGAGTTCGTATTATTATGTTGGCCCGGTGTATAGTTTTCGTGTATTTTTTTTTTCTCGTCGTCCCGTTTTGGTTAAGGACAAATTTTTATTTTTTGGGGTTATGGCATTGGTGTGAATTGTTATAGTACAGTGGAGGGGGGAACTTGGGCAATTAACAAGAAGATGAAGATTCAATTTTTATTTTTTTATTTTTCATTTTTAATTTTCTTTTTTCTTCTTCTTGTTAGAATTTGGTTAATTGGTAATATTCTCGGGCTTGTAAGAATTCCTTGTTAAAGATTAGTACATTTGGAGATTGGCTTTTTATTGGTTTGCATTCTGTGCTTTCTTGGCCCTAATTTTGTTCTTTTTGTACATGCTAAACTTATAAGTTGTTAAAAGAAGCTTATAAGCTCATCAATGTTTGGTAAATATTTTTAATTCTTTTTTTTTAATTCAAAAAATAATAGTAAAAAAAACCATCTATACTACATTTTTATTTAAGACAAAGACTTAAAAATTTATCTGCTCTTAAAACAACTTATCAGCTGTTTAAAATAAACTTGGCAAAACGAACCCTTAATTATACTCAAGTCGTATATCGACTCGGCCTACATAATGCATGTCGACAAATTTTATTATAAATAAGTGAATCATAATTAAAATGAAAAAAAAGTCAAATAGTTTTAAATGTATACATTTTCATTTGACTTAATTGAAAGGTCATTTTCAAAAATAAAAAATAAAAAAGTTGAAAGAAGGTACAACAACGTGTTACAACGTGGTACTTTAGCAAACATCTATGGAATAAATTTTGAAGAAATGGCTACATACAAGTGAATGCTCAATAAAATAAATTATTAGATAAATGATAGTAATTTATTTTTAAAAAGAAAATGAAAAAAATAAAAATAATTAAAAGGATTGATTAAAAATAAATAAATAATAATAACTAAAAGGATGAGGTTTTTATGAGCCCGGCCCATAAATCCGAATATATTGATTTGGACTTCTCGGGCCTGTTAATTAGGTCTTCGTGGGCTTCTTGGGCCATTCAGTTTAATAATTTATTTTCAAAATTAATAATTATTGGATTAACTAAAATATAAATAAACTTTAAATTTTTAGTTAATCATGAATTATCGTACTAACAGTAGGATATCTTAATATTAACATTTGTATTCTTATTTACCCTTTTGCCCTTTATTTTTCCAGACTATTTACCCCATTGCCGCCCTTTTGCTGTTCTGTCTGCTTCTTCCGCCCACGCTGCCCCTTTCTTCCTCGCTCTTCTCTTCTATTTTTCACCTCCACCGGCGTCGGATTCTTCTGAAATTGGGATTCAGGCGATCAGACATTCCTACAGTGAGGTCAATTTTTTTATACTGTATATTTTTATTTATTTATTTCGTAGTTCACCTTCCTATTCAATGTAGTAGGGCTTTTTTCAATTGTTTAAAATCTATAATTGTATGTTGGGCATGTTGTTTAAAATTCTCGATGAACTATGCGGCAAATAATAAAATTGAATTTTGAAAATGAAGTGTTGAACAGAGATCTGTTTGTGGGTAGCAAAATCGTTCACGTTCACGAGAGTTTCTAACCTTCCATTTTTTGGGTATACAGATATTCCCTTGGCATGACTGATCAACTCAACATTTCATATGTATTGTGTGTGTGTGTGTGTGT
>NW_012193138.1:2260425-2285634 GCF_000504015.1 Erythranthe guttata
ATTTTTGAAAATGACCTTTCAATTAAGTCAAATGAAAATGTATACATTTAAGACTATTTGACTTTTTTTTCATTTTAATTATGATTCACTTATTTATAATAAAATTTGTCGACATGCATTATGTAGGCCGAGTCGATATACGACTTGAGTATAATTAAGGGTTCGTTTTGCCAAGTTTATTTTAAACAGCTGATAAGTTGTTTTAAGAGCAGATAAATTTTTAAGTCTTTGTCTTAAATAAAAATGTAGTATAGATGGTTTTTTTTAGTATTATTTTTTGAATTAAAAAAAAAGAATTAAAAATATTTACCAAACATTGATGAGCTTATAAGCTTCTTTTAACAACTTATAAGTTTAGCATGTACAAAAAGAACAAAATTAGGGCCAAGAAAGCACAGAATGCAAACCAATAAAAAGCCAATCTCCAAATGTACTAATCTTTAACAACGCACTCTTACAAGCCCGAGAATATTACCCATGCACACACACACACACACACACACACACACACACACACACACATCTTAATTGACGTAAACGATTTGGCGATATCTGTATGCCTAAACTTGCTACTCTGAATTATAGAAGAAGAAATCAGGTTGCAATAAAAAAGAGAGAGGCCGAAATCCCCTGACATTGTCGTCTTGCAATAGGATATCACTATCATGACATAAACATAATCATGGTCAGGAGACAAAATTATAATCCACTCGTTACTTTTGACAAGTTTTGATTTATGGTGGCTGATATAGCAGATTTAAACTATCGATGTTTCAGCTTTTGATATATCTCGATTTTCTTCTCTTTTGTTTCTTTCTTTTTTTTTTTCTATACAGATGGCATCTCTTATTGAAGAGACTGTGCAAGAAACAGAAAGTGTTGCATTTATGAACCTCGCTCTAGAACAGGTGTTTCATCTTTTTTTTCACTCTTACTGTTTTGTTTTGCAAGACCAAATTTAGAGTTTTGTTTTTTGCCAGTTATTATAGTTAACAGACATAGTGTACAGACATTTTTTTTAAATGACATATCAGTTATCATTAGTTTAAAGGAAAGGCCATGACAACAAACCAGAAGGTTAGCTTCGAATCGATAGTAGAGATGGTAAATTTATTAGCAATAAACTCAGTTGGTGAGGTGTTATTTTCGTTGATTGCTAATTCTTAGCTCTCAGATTTTGGCACCGTGTCATTCTCATAGTTAATGAAATACTTTTGCTCGTATAATTTTTTTTTATCACTTGAGCCTATAAAAAGATGAAGTTACCATATAAGTCTTTGCAATAGGTTTATAAACTGGCCTTTCTCTTGCCAGGCAAAGCTTGCATTGGACAGCCTTGAAGTACCAGTGGGGTAAGCTTCTTCTGTTCGTTCCTTCAAATTTCTTCAGTATCCATTTGCGATTGGAAAGAAATGCCAGAAAACAAGACAGATATGCAAAAATATTCTTTGATCTAATTCTCCAAACTTGTACAATAGAAGCCTTAATTCTAACATCTAACTGAGGTGACATGGTTGGAATTGGTTGATGATATTACAATATAATCCTGAACATATTTATGGATAATAATGTTAGTATGTGGCTCTCACGAACTTACATTTTTTTAATATTTTACCAGTTGTGTAATCATCCAGGATCAGAAGGTCATTTCCTCAGGGAGAAATCGAACAACTGAGACTAGAAATGTATTCTCCTCTGCTTGCTTTTGCTGCTGTCTACTTTTCTTTCCATTAATTCTCATGCTTGTTCAAAACCCTTTTTTTCATATTTAATTTTATGGTTTCTTAGTCACATCCCTTTGGTTTACTTATACTTCCCATTTTTCTTGCATGCGTTATCTTCTATTTCGGACATGTTAATATGTTTCCTCAGCCAGTCTTAAGGAACTACCAAACCCATTCTAAATCCTCTTTGAGTCGATGCTGATATTGGAAATAATAGGTTGTAAGATTAGCATGATATTCCGGACATTATCTCCACATCCTTATTCCTTTTGCCACTTTTTTCTTCTAGCTAACAATATAGCTGGGCTGCAGGCCACTCGGCATGCGGAGATGGAAGCAATTGATGTGCTGCTTCAGCAGTGGCAGAAAATTGGAGTTACAACAGAAGAAGTCGCGTTAAGATTCTCAACATGCATTCTTTACGTTACATGTGAGCCATGCATAATGTGTGCATCAGCGTTATCGATTATTGGTATGGTCATGCACATTTATTTGCATTCTGTTTGCAAGTTTTTATTCGATACATTAACTTTGAGTTGGCATTTCATGGCTCCTGTATCAGGAATAAAAGAAGTGTATTACGGCTGTGCAAATGATAAGTTCGGAGGTTGTGGTTCAGTATTGTCCTTGCATACAAAGAGCTCCGGGAAGCTTACGAGGTTCGATACTAAGCTGATAATTTGCAACAAGTTAAAGCTCATCATTATTGAGAATTGATGACTGATACTAACTGCTAACATTTTTTTGTTTAATAGAAAGAATTAACTCATTATTCACATATCTTTGCAGCGACGGAATTTCAAAAAAGGACTTCAATTGCACCGGAGGAATAATGGCAGCAGAAGCGATCAATCTTCTAAGAAGCTTCTATGAGCAAGGAAATCCAAATGGTAAGCATATCCTCAGAAATTAGTATATTCTGGAGTTACAGGCATCAATCTCTCTGATCAATTATTGGTTTTTATTTTATTCAGCCCCAAAGCCTCACAGAACACCAATGCCACAGATCTAAAGTCGTTTTCTACCAAGTTTTATTCTACTATCATATCATGAGGTATGTTTTATGTGCACCGATTTGTTAAGCTATTTATTTGGATTTACGAAGGAGTGGTATCAAATTCGTATTAGGAAATTGACAAGTGCTCATTTTGAGGTCGTCTTCTGATCGAATAGTCTGTGATTCAGGTATTGTGATGCAGATCATTACATTGATTCGACTCTAAAGGGACCAAATCGCAGCTCTGTGTGGGCATGTTCGTGTCCTTGTGTGCTGGCAGCCAATTTTGCATTGATGAGATTTTAAAGATTTATTTCGTTTCAGGAATTGAACTTACGAACCATTATTGTAACGAGTGGATTGATATCTTATATTTCAATTCCTTGCTGGGATTGAATTAACTTCCTGTAACATGAGTAAATTTAAAAAAAAAAATTGTTAAATCAGTAGCTTTTAAAATTCAACTTCCCACAATATAATTTTCATTCAATTTATTTTGACATGTAAGTTACTCTCTCTATAATCAAAGTATTTACGAACATTATTAGTTATTAAAAGATCATAGTGTTTTATTATCATAATTTAATTCAAATTATTAGATTGCAATTAAATGCAGTAGAAATTCCAAGATTTAGATTTCATCAATGTAAGAAGAACCCACTCTTCACACTATTTACGCGAGCGGTTCATTTAATTCCGAGTAGATCTTCATTATTCATTTGCACAAAAACACACACGTACATCTACGTATAGTGTTTCGATAAACGGTAAAGATCCACTCGATGTATACTTCACTGAATGTTCGACCACAATCATCCCACTTCAAATATTTCTAACTAAAAGAAAATTACATGAAAGCCCATTTTTAGAGAGTGGTTTGTATTTTTACCCAAGCATGTTTTTTCTATAAACTTTTGAAAATTCCTGTGTCTATTTGCCTAAATACACACATATCAATAATATAGTGACATAGTACATAACTCAAAAATACTCTCTCTTGGAGAAAAAACCCCAAAGCCTGCAGAAAGCGTCAGAGCAATACTTCACTGATGCAACTGCTCCATTGGCAGTCTAAAGGTACAACGAAATTCAAATGTTTTTTATTTTTTTTATTTTCTTGGTTTGTTTGTTGAATCTTATGCTTTCTTGAATGGATGTAGTGTAGTCATGTATTTTTTTTATTTTTTTTTGTGCTTGAATGATTTATGTTGACTAGAAATCCAGTTTGAAGAACATGCCTTTAAAATTTATGTATAACCGATGTAAATGTTTGATGGGTTTGCAATCGTTTGAGAATTCTTAGTGCAGAATTTTGCCCTATCCGCTAGAACTATAGGAATGCTTGCTAGAAACCCTTGAAACGAAAAATAAAAAAAAAGAAATCTCTTTGGGATAGAAGGATGATTGTTGTTTATGTTTAGCAATGGGTTATCAATCTGATAAAAAGAATGGCAAAAGCATCTTTTTTGTGGTGGAAGATTCTTGAAATCAGATGGGTGATCTAATAGAAGTTGGAAAAAAAAATCGGAAAACATTTATATTTTCGATTTAAAGGGAAGTCTGGTGATGAAAAGGGATCTTTAGGGAGTGATGGGCTGTCTAAAATACACAAACGAAAGAAAAACGACTGCATATGCAACGAGTCAAGTTGATTCGTGAAGTTAATGTTTGCAGCCGCCTTATAATTGAAATTGTTTTTGCTAAGGAAGTTGTATTACAGGGTTTCAATCACCTTCTTGATAAATTTCACTTTGTCAATCTCTCTCTAACGTTCACGTAATCAAACTTTCCAGTTCGTTATATTGAACCTGCCAGCTGTTTCTACCACCTGTTTACTGTTTTATAACAGTAAAAGCAAATCAAGAAACCACCGACAAGAATTTTTGGAATGATATCTCTGTAAGTAGTGACATGTTTGGCCTTAAATCACAGAAAAAAAATTGGTGTTAGTTATTTCAAATAGTTTACTTAAACCAGATAAGAGAGCTGGAGCGTATTGTACGAACTCGGTAACTGTATTTATTATCTGGAAATGGATCTTTGCGTAACAGTTAATCTGAGATACATTTGCCCCACCAGTATTGCTGTTTTTTTGCCCAATTTGTTTGTTCTTTTTACTCTTAGGCCTCGTTTGGTTAGGAAGATTAGTCATTATTAACTAAATAGTTGGAAACATCTTTGATGTTTGGTATCCCCAATAACTTGCCGGGTCGACCCGCAAATTCTATGTTATCATGGCTTATCTTGCCTTCTAGGCATGTTTTTATTGGATCCTCCAAGGTCCAATAATACAATTGAGTTTTATTAGATTACTTAATCTTATCTTGGCTAATCTTATCTTGACAACCAAACGAGGCCTTATTCGTTGTAGGTATAGGCTTTCCGATATCTTGAAGTCGGGTAATGACATTTTAAGATGGGTATAGTATAGTGCAAGACGAGTTCTCTGTCAGCAAACTAGTTTTTAGGTTCCTACATAGCACTTTATTAGTTGAATAGTAAGTTCGTTTAAGCTGTGTTGGTAAAATTGCACTGTGAATTGTGATTTGAATTTTGGGCCGTGTATATCATATTAATCGTTGTATTTGTTAATCATGCGGATATCTTCATAATGGATAAAAATGCAAAAATAGATTATCTTATATATGAATCCGATTTGAGTAGTTTTATCTCATTCTTTCTGTAGTTTTATATGTAGTCTTCGATTTATTCATTTTTTGCCAGAAGTCGGTCTGATCAGAGGTTCCCATCGTTGTTAAGTGGAAGTTGCTCTTTGCTCTCTCTTTCTTATGCATATGAATCTACGAAACGAGGCTTTCATGTGAACGAATGACAGGTACCGAGAATTGGAGAAAATGTTCATTTTGCCGCCAACACCATTTTGACGACTGTGCACAGCTTTTTCCAGAAAGGAGGAGATGTGACGATGACTTATGTTTATTAAATCAGACAAAAAACTATTCCCAGCTATCATCCTCCAGTACAATGTCTCGAAATTTCACACCGACTTTCGTGTACCAACGTAAGAGACAACGCAAGAACCCTGATGCTATTTTCACAGTGCATTCATCCGATGGAACAACTAAACCAAGCAACGGCTCTCACTCTGCTATCAGTTCTGAACAAGAGCACGTCGTTCCAAGTTCAGAAGAAGCTGGTTCTGAAGAGGCCTTGACAACTAACGTGGATGGAGTTTTAACTGCATGCAGTGCCGATGATAATTGTTCGTCGTCGAAATCGAATTTGGAACTCAGTTTACCTTCCTTGAATATTGATATTGATGACTCAGGCGAGTGCTCCTCGTCCGGTGCATTGAATGCCGAGAAGGTACCGGAAGAGCTTTCCGAAAGAGATGCATGCATTTCGATTCTCAGAAATCAGGGACTTCTAGATAGAATTTGGACTAGACAGAATCAAGCTTCTACCGAAAGTAACTACTGCTCGAAGCAATGCAAAATCTGCAAGCGCGTGGGAAGCACGTTAAAGATGCTGATATGCGATAACTGCGAAGATGCATTTCACGTTTTTTGCTACAATCCTCGTATGACAATATTACCGGTGGGTGAGTGGCTTTGTAATTCTTGCTCGAAAAAGAAGCATAAAATACTGAAAGATAAATCCGCCGGTAGTTCAGCATCGGAAGGTGGTGATTTAGGGTCGTTAGAAATCATGTTCAGAGACACCGAGCCGTATATGTCTAACGTGCGAATCGGCGATGAGTTTCAATCAGATGTTCCTAATTGGTGCGGCCCGATTCACGAGTATGTTCCGTCGGTTTTATACTCGTTCGTGCTTTGCAAATTACAGTTGGCTCCTTATATACATGCATATATATATTTATCTGCTCTTAATAGTTTGATGCTGAAAATTGGTACAGGGAATGCGATCATATTGCTGATCTAATAGAAACGGATGGTTGTAATAACTTTAGCACGGAGGTAAAACTTTCGATGATTTAATTTTTTTTTTTGTTCGTGTATATAGATACAGCATGTGGAACATAAAAGTATGGTGTTCTTTCCAGGAACGAGGTTCTCTCAAATCTCTAAGGCTAAGTTCGATCGGTAATTGGCTTCAGTGTCGAGAGGTCATTGAAGGCATTGGAGAAAGTGTCGATGGAACTGTTTGTGGAAAATGGCGCAGGTAACTTTTATATTTTTCCGATAATTAAATCAGCATAAATTTTCGGAATTACGTTGTTGAATAATTTTTAGAGCTTAATATATAAATATGGTAGGGCACCTCTTTTTGAAGTTCAAACTGATAAATGGGAATGCTACCGTTGTATTCTTTGGGATCCAGCTCATGCAGATTGTGCCGTACCCCAGGTAATTTACTGTTTTGCCCTCTTAAAAGCTATAAATAAATAGTTAAAAGATTATAATAAATCGTTTTAATACATTTTTTTTAATCGGTCGGCGATGATTCAGGAGATAGACACGGAAGAAGTGATGAAGCAATTAAAGTATATAGAGATGGTGCGTTCTGCATTTCCTTCTTCGGTTTTGCTGTATTATGTTTTATAGTATATAAATATATATATAATATTCGATAAATGCTTTGCAGTTGAGACCTCGACTAGCTGCAAAAAAGCGTAAATCGGATTGTTTGAAGAGTAATGGTTCTTCGTCGTTATGAAGAGACGATCTCCACTTTGGTAACTGGGTAGTGAAGTTTTTGAGTTGCGAAAATACGCATTTTTGAGAGGTGCCTTACTGCACGAGTTCAAACTGTAGGCAATTTTTGAGAATTCTTTTTGTATCATGTATATACATACATATCTGGTGTGTCAATAGCAATTTTCTTGAAAGGCAAATGCAATTGGTATTCAGTATATGGTTATGAATACCCTTGGTTATAGTTTTTGCAACCTTAGTCCAAGGGTACTTTTGTCATATCCAGTGAAGTGAATCGAGCAATATCCTACCGTACATACGCGTGTGTGTATATATGTGTGATTGTGTATAGATTTACGGTGATACGCGTACTTGGTGTATTATTTCATCTGATGTAACATTTAGGTGGTGTTTGCAAATGCTTTTTGAAAGTGATTATGCGGTTGTTTTTGCTCATAATCTGTTTTTAGGTGTTTGCAAAATCAACTTTTGCTTTTGCTTCTCTTAAAATAATCTGTTTTAAGCTATTTTTTTAAAAGCACCCCTAACCCTGCTTTTTCAATTTTAGTTCATTTTCCGAAATATTTGCAAACACCCCCAACTTTTAGAAATAAGCACTTAAAACTAACTTAAATCACAATCACTAACTTCTACTTTTAAATAATCATTTGCAAACACCACCTTATAGTAAAAGGGCCAAAACTGCAAAGGTAGCAATTAATTAATGAAACTAATTCTTGATTAAATTGTATTCAAATTAATACATGTATGGGTAATGTGCTTTAGCCCCATCATTAAAAGCATAGGCCTATCTGAAAAATTAATGGAAGCCCAATACCATATACAATTAATGAAAATTAATAATTTTAATATATTAAAAAATAAAATTTAATATTTAAATATTCTGAAAAGAAAAATGAATTTAAAGGAGCAAAATACATATATATATATATATATATATATATATACAAGATGGAGATATTGAGAGGGCGAAATGCATGCATATTAACTGGAGAGGTTATTTACGAAGCGAGAACATTCTATCTTAGAGAGAGAGAGAGAGAGAGAGCATACAGAGAAAAAGAAGAGAGAGAAAGTTGGAACTTCATATTTCTGTTATATTGGTAATTGGAAATTGGTTAAAGAGAACAAGAGAGGAAGGACGAATCACACGCGCCCCTCTTCTCTCTCTCTCTCTCTATCTTGGATTTCTCTCTCCCCTGTTTGTTTGTGTTGATCTGCAGCAGAGAATTTGATTTTGATTTTGATTTTGATTGGCCGATGAGTTTTGTTGCATGCGACAATTGGGTGCATTTTCCTGTGAATGGAAAGCTTTAGAAAAGCATACGGGGCTCTCAAGGACTCCACCAAGGTTGGCCTAGCTAAGGTCAATAGCGAATTCAAGGTTTGTTTACATTCGATTCCTTCATCAGCATTTTCATTTTCAGATTTTGAATCAGCCTAATTTTGTTTGCCGCGTTTATTGATTTATTATGTTTTAGGAATTGGATATTGCAATTGTCAAGGCCACCAACCATGTCGAACGTCCCCCAAAAGAACGCCATGTTAGAAGTGAGTGCTTTTTATTTTCCGTGTCGATTTTAGGTTCCATGTTTGGTTTTTGGAATTGGATTTTCTGCAAAATGTCTCTGATCGAGGTTTTTTTTTTTTTTTGAAATGTTGTTTCTGTCACTTTGTTCTGGAATATTCACGATTTCGACTTTCTTCCAGAGATATTTGCAGCCGTAGCGATATCTTGTCCGAGAGCTGATGTTGGCTATTGCATTCATGCACTTTCCAAGAGATTATCAAAGACACACAGCTGGATTGTAAGTCTACCAACTCATTTCACTTTCACCGTTTTGTTTTTATAACTTGGATTTCAAATTAAATTTTACCAGATTGTAATGTGATTGAAAGGAGATTTTAATGTGGTGATGTTTTACTTGTTTATGCTATTATGTTGAATCAATAACTACTATAAGTTATGAGATCGAGATGATTCAATCTCGATCAGGTGTGCTAATGACGGCATAATTTCAGGTGGCCATAAAGTGTTTGATAGTTTTCCATAGGATACTAAGAGAAGGCGACCCTAGCTTCAGAGAAGAGTTAGCACACTTCTCCAGAAGAGGAAATTTATTTCAAATATCCAATTTCAAGGATGATTCCGGTCCTGTAGGTAAAAATTCTCTCTGTAAAGGTACAAATATTTTTTTCTATATTTTGGAGCATATTTTTTTGACATTTAGATAGTTTTATTGCAGCTTGGGATTGCTCTGCTTGGGTACGAACATACGCACTGTTTTTAGAAGAAAGGCTTCAATGTTTAAGGAACTTGAACTACGATACGGAGTCCGATAAAGGGACGAAATCAGCTTCTGGAGAATCTAAGGTATTGTTTCTTCATTTTTGTAGTTCATTCATATTAGATTTCTCGTTAAAAGAATTGAAAATTTCAAATCAAAACTAGTTATTATATTATATTATATCAGAGTAAGCCCCCCCTGGTTATGAATGCTGAAGAACTGTTGGAGCAGCTACCTGAGTTGCAACAGCTTCTATATCGCCTAGTCTGTTGCCAGGTAATGGTTGACTCTTTTCAGATTAACTTGCATTTTCGTAACTCTCGATTCACTATTTGTTTGAAATAATCGTCGCGCAAAACTCTTTTTCTTTTTTTTTTTTGCCTCAAAAAGGAATCTGATTATTTAAAAAAAAAATTGTAGCCTGAAGGAGCAGCTCGGCACAATTTTGTCGTCCAATATGCGTTGGCCCTGGTAAGAGAAAACAAAGTCTGATTTAAAAAGTCTTGGTACAAAGTGATAAACTAATATAATGGATATTTGTGTTATTATGAAATGACAGGTTGTGAAAGAGAGCTTCAAAGTATATTGTGCCATCAACGATGGGATTATTAATCTGGTGGACACGGTATGATTCATCATCTACGACAAAGTTGAATCTCTTCAGTCGATTTAAGAATTTACAATGTGAGAGATAACTTCGTTTTTTTTATTCTACAGTTTTTTGAAATGCCAAAACACGACGCAGTCAGAGCTCTTGACATCTACAAAAAAGCTGGAAGACAGGTCTATATCTTCATTTAATCAAATAATCCAGAATAACTGTGCCTGAATTAACGTTCTTGATCGATAATTCATATACACAAATGTTGATCTTTGTGGTCTTACGTTTAGTCCTTGGCTTGTGTAGGCAGATCATCTAGCTGATTTTTATGGCTTCTGCAGAACTTTGGAACTGGCTCAGACCTTTCAGTTCCCTACGTTGAGACAGGTTTTCTTTTAGACATAACCTTTATATTTAGTATTTGTTCTGTCAATGTTAAATTTTGTTTTTTTTTTTGACTTTTATGAAATCGCAGCCGCCGCCTTCTTTTCTTGCAACTATGGAAGAATATATAAAGGAAGCATCTCAGGCAGGTCCTTCAGGGTCACAAAAAAGACTGGTCAGTACATATAGACTTTTTATTATCTGTCATCCGGATGCACAATTTAGTCAACAGAATGTTCTAATTGCAGTTACGGTTCTTAAAATCTACATATGTTCGATAACATCTTGCATTTGATCCCACACGTACTTCAGTTTCTAAAGATTTTTCCTTAAGTTCAGTCTAACATGGCTAGGTTCATCTTGTTAGATGCCATTTTGTTTTTCTTCTGCTCACAAAGCTCAACAAAGCCTAATATTTCGATTGGTTACGATTTATAATAGGCGTTACCAGGGACAAAAGAAGAACCTAAAAAACCTGAAGAACCAGCTCCAGAAGAAAGCAAAAGACAAGCCAAAGAAGTCGAACACAAGAAAAAGATGGTTCAAGAGGAACCTGTGTCTAAGATTAGACAGGAATCTATCTCTAGGATTAAAGCCAATCCACCATTAATCTCTGCTCAAGAACCTGTTGATCTGCTGGTAAGCTTTGTTCCTCTTCTATTTTGTACCTTTTTTTTAAATTTGGAGACTGTGGTTCTTGAAGTTTTACATATTTTATGCAAATCTGCTGTAGGGTTTGGACGAAATAAACCCGAGAGCCTCACAAATAGAGGAAAATAACGCATTGGCCCTTGCAATTGTTCAACCTGGTAATCTTTCAGAAGTTATACAATTCAGCTATTCATCCCCTCTAATTATACGACATAAATTTTTATAATTGAATTTCTTCCAACTTTATTCTTTTTCGGGTTGACCATATAAGTGGAAAAGTTACATCATATTAAGAGATGATTAAATACTTGCAGGCAATGAAGCACTACCAACTAACAATGCATTAAACGATATCGGAAAGGTTTCTGGATGGGAATTGGCACTAGTCACTACACCAAGCAACACTAACAATTCCCAAGTAGCAGAAACCAAAATGGTCTCTCGTCTCATTTAATCACCTTACAAAAATCTCTAAAAAAAAATGCATGCTATCAGTTTTTACATTTAAAAAAAAATCTCTAACATTGGCTTGTTCGGTTTTTTGGCATTGGAATCAGGCTGGTGGTTTCAACAAGTCGTTGCTCGACAGTCTGTACGATGATGATTTCAGCAGGAGACAACTACAGCTGCATAGTGCTGGATACAGCACAGCCTACGGTAATGGTTACAACGACCCCTTCGCCATGACAAACAACGTCGGACCAGCTCATACAGATGTTCATCACATGGGAATGATGTCACAGCAGCAGCAGCAGCAGATGACTATGCATCAACAACACATGGTCATGCACCACCACCACCATCATCATCATCAACAACATCATCAGCCACAGCAGTATAATATGATGATGATGATGACGGCACCCCATACACATAGCTCGTACCCATCATCATCGTCGTCGCAGTACACTACTCAACAGCAAATAATGCCGCAAATGGGTGGGTCATTCAATCCATTTGGAGACCCTTTTGGCTATCCACAAACGACCGCAATGCCACCACATGGAAACCATACGTTACTCTAGACTTGAGGTCATGTCGTCAAGTTAATTAATTGTTCGTTGTTTATTGGTTCATATTCATTAATTATTCTTTCATTCTTTATTAATTAAACAGTGGAGGAGAATCTCAAATTGTAACATATATACAAGTTGACATTAGGCAGAAATATTTTCTTGTCTTTGCTGCTTGTTGTGAGAGACTTCCAAGATGTAAAGCATTATATAAAGGTTTATGTTAATAACTATTTCGTTGACCGGGTGAATATCCGTTTGTGTCGGGCACCCGTTTGAATCGACCTTACAATGTAAACATAATATAAACTCAATTCTATTACAATGGTCACAATTCTATTCAATTCTTCACCGGAACCCGAGCCATCGGAGTATCGCCGGAAGTGGACGAAGAGAGTACTTATACTCGGATGAATGGTCAAGATGAAAGGGAGAGAATCAACGGTCAAGATCGAGTTTTCTCAATTTGAACCTGTTTGGGCTGTGTACTGCCGGCCCAAATAAATCACTGGGCCGCTTTAGATTCGAGATATGAACTGGATGATGAAGCATCTAAAAACCGGGTCAACCCGGTTCGAACAAATGAAGTCTGCTGAAAGTAGGAATCTTCCTTCTTCCCCAGTTGTTTATCCACTCCATCATCACAACCACGCTCAAAAAAATCCCAACAACCAAGAAAACATTTTCCTGAATTTCTTATTTATTTATTAATTTCTCTCTCTAGATTTTCATCATCTGATTTGACATGTCTAGAATCGTCTTCCGATCCCTTCCCCGATCATCTCTCCGGCCACCAACACCACTAATCAGCCACCACCGCCACCGCTCCAACAAATCCCGCCGCGCTCAGCTTATCGAAGTCGATGTCGATCAGGCCTCTTCATCGCAGACTGATTCGCCGGAGGCAGCCGCCGAGGTCATCACCCTCGGCATAAAAAAGCTCGACGACGCAATCCACAGCATCATCGTGCGGCGCTCCGCACCGGATTGGCTCCCTTTCCTCCCCGGCTACTCCTTCTGGGTCCCACCCCGCACCTCCCCTATGCGCCCCAACCACCCTTCCGGCAGCATGATTGATATCATCGGAAGATTAGCTTCTTCAGGGGTGGGTAGAGATCGGGGCTCACCGCTCGATTTGTTCTCCGAAGATGAAAATATGGCCTTCACTTCTGCCAAGGGCTGGCCGTCTTCTTCTTTCTATATCCAAGGTAATCCACTAATTCAAACTTCCTTAACATAATTTTGGTTATGGATTTTCCAGATCTAGAGCAGTGAGTTATTATAGTATTCAATTTTCCAATTGAATTAGGTTTGCCCCTTGTGAATTTCTCAATTACATTGAATTAGGTATCATTAGTTAGTGATAATTTGAATTTTCTGGGAATTTCGATTACATTGGTTATCGGAATAAAATTAGATGCTGGAAAAGATCATCCAGGTCAAAAGTTCCAGGTCTTGAAGACTTCTGTTGATGTTTACTCATAGCTGTGGACTTGCTGCAAAATTATATAGAATGATTTCCGGTTTGGCGATGGAGATAAAGAATAACAGCTTTCGATTCAATCGGAATTTTTTTCCAAATTTGATGCACGTTGTCTTGACGAAATCTCTAGAAACCGCATAAAAATACTGTTTTAAATAAATAACTCAAGGTTGCGTTTGATGGGAAGGATTTCCAAAATCCGTTGAGCTTGATTGAATTGATTTCATATCCATAGCTCTCGTTTGAATTTTTTTACGCGCTGTTTGCTTTGCAGGCACACCCCCCTTACATCCTATTCCAGTTATGGAAATCGAGGTGCAAATTCAAGGTAATGAAGACCGAAACAATGCAGACAATGAATCCAGCTCCGATGATGAGGAAGGATGAACTATAATTTTCATTAAAAATTGAATCTTTGGGTGAGCGAGCCAATTACAATCTTGCCCCAAATTCGCGACCGATTCATTGTGCTTATTTACCTAATAATTATTTGGCGTAATTTTATTCGATTCCAGAGAGGATTCTTCGCCATTGTAGATATATCCCGAGCATGGACGAAAGACTGAATGAATGAAGAGAGCTGATAAACTTTGCACAGATGGAGAAGCCTTTTTTTTGATTGGCTTCGGCCTCTAACACAAACTATGTATTCATCTCTTATTTATGTTGTGGTCCGAAATTTAATAAGCTACATGTATTATCGTTCTTCTTAGCCGAATTCGAGATTCTATTTAAGCGTTTCACTGAACTAGATCATGTTGTAAACAAGCAAATAAAATGATATTTTGCTTCATGATATGTACTTTTTTTCTTTTTCTGTCTGGATCGAACGTACTCGGGTTCGATCGATGGACCTGCTGTTTGTATTTAATTCTAATCAAGTGCAAAAAATTCGAAGAAAAAATAAAATCAATTGTGCAAATTCCTCATCAATATTATTATATTTTTTTATGTAAATAAATCAAATATTGGTAAGTTTATGATGGACCTAATTTAAAAAAAAAAAACAGTGTTGTACCTTCCGCTCGTAGAGTTGTACGTATGTCATCTACAAGAACTGGAGGTGGCAATACCTGGATTGCAGACGTGGCACAACCTTATTGGACAGAGTTTTGACGACACGTAGATTTAGGAGTGTCTTGTAGAAAGAGAAAATTCAAAATAGTCAGAGAAAGAAATTAGGGATACAAATCCAACAAAAGGGATCGTTCTCAATTACAGATCAGAGCTCCGTCGATCTTCAGAATTAGACTCTGCAATGGCGGACGCACCCGTTACCCAGCCTTCGACGTCATCTTCCGATCAATCTTCTACTCAAGATCCCCTCGATAAGGTAGGTCCGTTTTTTTCTCCGATTGAAATTCTCGGTTTCACGCCCTAATTGTCTATGTTGATTTCTTTGATTTTTATGTGCCTAGTTTGTGGATTCAATGTGTGATTGTTTATTTTCATTTATCATTTTTTTCCGGAGGATTGTCATGATCTTTTAAGTTTTGATTTTGTTTATTCATATCACAATTTATGATTTTTCCTTTTTCATTTGGGTTGTGTTATCTACTAATTTACATGTATATATTCGTGAATTTGTATTGGAATTTAGCTTTAGCTGAGGGTAAGAACAAAACTTGATTTCAGTGTCGGCTCTTTTGATGAGATGCATTTAATTGATTATAATGTTTTTCTTCCTTTTTTCTGTATAATTCGAAGTTGTGGTATCATCGACGCTTTCATTTTCATGGAAATGGAGATATGTGAATGAAGTTTCTCCAGTAAAGATAGGACTGACATAATAATACTTCGTGTTGACATCTCCCTTGTGTTTGTCTGTACGCTGATCCAATCCCTTTTGAAACTGTGACAGGTTCCAGCGTTCGGTGGCTTAAAGTCACCAGATGGAAATAACCCTATGTTCCCGATTATGTATCCTGCTCTTGGTTTTGGGCTCTTCCCCCCTCAACAGGACCAAGAACAGATCAATCGTGGGCCTGGTCTCTATGCAGTTCAGGTTCTTCCAAAAATGCAACATATGGCTGGTTTTCCTTCCAGCACTCTTATCCCTTTTACCTACAACTTACCTACGTAAGTGTTTTCACACTCCAGGCACAAATTTAGGATTCAGTAATGTACCGTAATTAGTATTTCATATTAATGTTCGTCATCTTAACCTGATTTTAGGTCATTTATTTTGAATGTTACTTGGAACTCGTTATTATCTTGCCTTATAAATTCATTATGTAATGGACTTGTGCATTTTAGAAAAAATACGATTTGTGAAAAAGGTCACGAGTTTCTCTCGTTTTTGTTTGTCAAATGTCAGTATTGTGCCATTTTGTCATTAATGTCCATGTTTACTGAACATGCACTAATAAGATGCCTTCTCAGAGATTAGACAAAGCTTTCGATAATAATTTTTTTTAATGTGGATTTGCATGCATATCCATTGCCCCCCTCAGAATCGGTGCAAAAATGTCAAATTTGTTTTAATTCTTTTGATCTCTGGGATGCATCTTTTAGTTGTTCACTAAGCCTCACTCAGTATCGTTGTAATCGAGATTAAGTTATAATAATTGGCTAGCTTTTTCTTACATTGTCAATTTATGTGCTGTCATCAGCGAACGTAGTACTCCCGAGACAAGACAGGTTGAGGGTGAGCAAGGACAACAGGGGGATCAACCACAACAGCAACAACAACAAGCTGGACCTCAGAGACAAGTTTTTGTTCGGAGATTTGAGATTGCTATTCACCTTGATTTACCTCTCATCTTAAAGCTGATAGCAGTTATTTTCTTGTTCAACCAAGAAGGGTCTGGACAAAGATTTATTCTCCTCGGGTTTTTAGCTTTTCTAGTTTACTTGTAAGCAACAAGTTTTGTAATCATCTGCCGATTTTGAGAAGAAAAAAAAATCAAATTTGTAATTCATCTTATTTTGAAATGTATCAGATACCAAACTGGAGCTCTTGCGCCCGTGATTAGATGGCTTTCACAAGGAATGCGAAGAGCAGCTGCACCTCCTCAACCGCCCAGGCCTGCTCCTGTCAGGGCTGACAATTTAGCTGCCATTGGAGAACAAGGAAATGAAAACGTTGGCATAGCAGGTAAACTCTCGAGAATGTCATGTGGTGTAATTAATTCTAAGTAATAAATGTACCTGGAAGTACAATATAATATATGACATGGCAGAGGGGCAAGAGAATGGGGAGAACGAGCAAGAGAATAGGGCTATCGAGAACGAGCATGCAAATGTAGCGGAGCCTGAAGTTGGCAACAACCGCTTGTGGGTAATTGTAAAGGAGATACAAATGATTGTCTTTGGTTTCATTACGTCACTTCTTCCGGGCTTTCACAACATAGATTAGCTGTAAATAGCAACCGTAAAAAGGATATTATTGGTCATTGAACCAAAACAAGGTTTAAGCATGACGAAGTTTGTTTGTGGCCTTGATTGTAATAATATATGATTTTGTTTGCTATATTTTCAGACAATTCTTTTATTTTTATTTTTAATGTAATGTAATTTACTAGTGCTGATTTGACCACTGCTCTTGATTTGGATATTAAACTTGCAAATCTGAGAATTCTTGTGCTTCTTCTTGGCTCTGTTGAATAATGAATGATACAATATTGTGATGTACAACTAGAAATGCTCTATTGTAAATCGTGATTTCTATTTAATCCACCGTAAATATATACACATATACATACATATTATGAATCCAAATCATAATTTATTGTTGCTAATCAAGAGAGAGATAATTACAAAATGTGTGGTGCATACACATCACATCTGGGATAGAAGATTGCTTATTTTCCTGAGCTCGTTGAGCGCCGACATGGCTGTGACTTTTCCATTCTCTGGCGACCCCGTTTCGAAGACAGATTCAATCACCTGCCCCACCCAAAATTGATAAAAAGAATTTTAGTTTTAAGAAATAACTGGATTAATTTGGATAATTAATTTGGCATCAAGTACCTGAATATTTTCGAGCATGGCTTCACCAAGATTCCTCAGGCTAACCATCGTATTTTGGTCAACTGTCTCGCCTTTACTGCTTTCACAAGAGTTATCACACCCTTCACACGTTGCTCCCTCAACCCCATTCTGCTCAAACTTCCGTAACCACAGAAATTTGCCGGAAAAACTTCTCTCCTTCACTCCTGCTACTGATTTTCCCGTCGATTCATCGTTTTGGATATCATATTCCGAAGGGGGGCCATTAGAGACAGCAGAGACACCAACAGGGGGGCAGCCTTCTCGGTGGGTCCCACATGACTCAGCTTCATTTTCATCGACTGATGAGTTCGATGCAACACTACTATTTTCCAATCCGTGTATAGGACTTGGTGGATCCGAGAAATTCAGAGGAATTTCTCCGCTGCCAAATTTCTTATCAGCAACCTCAACTGAACCCTGTTGCTCCACTACTTCATCACACACTGAATTTTCTTTATTTTCGTCTGATCCGAACAAACTTCTAATTACAGAAGATGGCTCCTCTGGTAATTTAATACTTACAGTTTTCATCAATGGTGGAGGATCGGTTTCAGTTCTTGATAACCGCAGTTTAACCCTCTCTGACCAACCCTTTCTGATTTTAGGAACTTCTTCTTTTCCAACACCTTGCTTGTGTTCTTCTTCATTGTGCAAAACTCTCCACTTCTCTTCCCAATAGCTCTCTGGTACCACATTCAGCAAAGTTCTTGGATATGACGAAGAATCTAGAGAGAGACTATGACCTCTAGCACTCGCTGGTTTTACTTCGTTGTGAACGAGCATGATGGAATTCAAGCTGTTCACCTCTGCTGCTAGAGCTTGCAAAGATTTCGCCTTCGCTACCAGCTTCTCAAGATTTACGTCGTTTGGAAAATTCACCAATTTCTGAAGACAAGAAGTGGCGTTTCCAGTTGCGAGCAACGAAGCTCTCAGCTTGAGTATCATCGAAACTGCAAAAGCCGAGATGAATGCTCCCCTAGGTGAATCGAGTACTCCACAGTTAGAAGACTCTTCTGCCTCAACTTTCTTACACTTTGTATTGTCGCATGCAAAGATTTCATCCCATAATAAGAGAAGGTCCTCGAGGGAAAATTCACGTCCGAATAATACTCTGAGCCAGCGAAGCGAAAAATACTGGGGTTCAACTCCTAGTTCAACGAGGTGAGTGTGAAGAGGCGAATCCACAACAGAAAGCAAATGGTACATTGCTGAAGAAGCTTCAATTACCGGGGAGAAACCAGTGAGTGAACTGCCATAAGGAGATGGAGAGAAAAACTCTGCCATGGAAACGACACCGTGGGCCCCACTCATCAAGGCATCGAACATGGAGTAGGCATCGTGTTCCATAAATTTCTTAGACAAGACAATACCGAGTTCACTTTCTGCTCCGTACGGATCGCTTAGTAAGACAATGGTTTGTGTTACCGGATCGAGTTCGGTCAGATTATTAGCTTTTGCAGAACTTTTGTCAGAATCACTCCCATCAAATTTCTTGAAATCGAGCTTATATGTGGAGTCGCCGTTTTCATGATAGGTAAAGCCATCAAATTTGTCAGCAAAGTGGTCTTTGTGAGATTTTTCCACTTCCGAGAGACGTTCCACATCAACATGAAGAACATACAACAATGGAGCCAAGAGTTCATGCATCCCTGTATATAAATGAGAAGAAACAGTAACTACGAAGACTTGAGAAATTAATGTGAGTAGATCTAATATATATATATATATATATATACCTTGTCTGTAGCCATATTCTGGGTGGCTAAGGCACCAGAGCAAGAGTATACGCCTTAACATGGCTTGGCATCCAGTTGTCTGAAAATAGCTACCCGTTTCAGGATACAAACGTGTCAAATCTTGATCAACCATTTTCTCCAGTTCGGCATTTCTGAAGAAACGACCCCACATGCTGTCTGCAAGAGAAACATCAACCACATCGAGTTTTTTAATAAATTCTTGACAAGATTAGAGAGACAATGCTGATGAGTATAATGTTAAAAGGGTAATAAATTAAAATATTTCTTACCCGGATTTTGTGACAAAGGATTGTCCATGACGACACCTGGAGAATTACTTCCATCTTTTGGCACATGTGGATCGACAAGAAGTTGTTTCCTCAAAGCAGCATATCTGCAGAAATCAACACATAAACTGAGTACGCATAAAATTAAAAATGCAATAGCACGATTCAATTCCATTGACCATGATCAACATTATTAGAAAATGCTATATTTGTCGATTGTTTCACTTAACCATTGAGATACTTTAAAGCAATGATTCACCGATACGATATAGTTTTAAGTTTCTATTTAAGTTACCTTCAAGAATGGGAGAACAATATTTAGAAGGTGGGAAAAAAATCTCAATTGATTTTAAGCTCCTGCCTTCAGCCATACTAAACAAAGAGAAAACCTCGATTTTGACACTATTTAGTAGCGAACAATCAATCACATAATGGAAATTAGATGGTTATTGAATTACCACTTTCTGAAACCCAAAAACCACAGCATCAATTTTAATTGATCCCTTTTCAGCCACAATGCAAGCAATTTGATAATGAATGTAAAAAAAAAAAAAAGTCAACAGTATTTATTACCTTCTACGATAATTGGCGGTAACCCGGCGAAGGTCATCGATGGATGGAGAAGGAGAAGATGGTAAAATCCCCAAACCTAGGCGCCATTGGACCCCTCTTAGTTCAACATAACAATGTGAACCTCCACGGGACGACGTCGTTTCAGGCATAATTCTAGTTTCTACAGCAACAGGTGCCGCCAAAATTGTTAATTTCTTTTGGCGGCTTATTTTGCCCTTATTCTCATTTCTTCCAATCCAGCAGAAATCATGATAGAACCCATTCGGGTCAAAAACTGATGAAATGAACCCAGTTGCGTTGCCCTAAACCATCAAGATCATCTTTTTTTTTTTTCCGCAACAAAAATTAATTGGATTTCTGCAGAAACTTTTGCCACGAAAACCAGAACGGGAGGAAAATAAAAACGTTTAATTCTAAAAACGTGTGCATTTATCGCGCAATCGAGCAAATATCAAATTCTGAAAAGAAAAAAAAAAGGGAAAAGTTAATTAATTTTATTTCAATTTTCAAAAGGTGGACTATTTAATTTATTTGAGAAAACAATTAATTCATTTAATATATATTATTTAAATCGTATTTTTGAATTTAATTATATACGTGCGCGGGGTGTGTCCCGACTTTCACCTTTACCACTTTGGCTTTTTTCATTATTTATTATTATTATTAAAATATTAAATCTATTATTCCTATTTAAAAAAGCCCGCAAGAGATTAAACGGGTTGCAGTTTTTTGTTGGTTGGGCCAAAAAATGGGCCATATTTTAAAAATATTCTTTTATTTTAAAATTACTTTTTTGTTTTTCTTATTTTTATTTTTAAATAAAAGATAAAATTAACTAATATAATTTAACGGTGTAGGAGAAAATGAGAACAGGTCCATAATTAATGACAACATTAATAATGGGCTCTCATCTGGTGGGCCCAGGTCCTGCTACTAACATTGGTACGACCCAATCACGTGTCCCCAAATTTAATCTCTTTCTCTCTCTTATTTTATTAATATTTATTATTTTCTATTTTTATCGTTTTTTATGGAATTTTGTTCCCATTAAATAATAATGTTACTGAGGTGTAATTTTTTTCTTTAGAGAAAAACAGAAAAGTATTCTTTCTAGTTTTAAATTAAAAATAAATTTTTTTTCGTGGGTACTTCTTTTTAGGAGGAAACTTTTCAAATAGTAGACTTTTAAGGGTAATTTTACTAATTTAGTTATAATAAAAATAAAATAAAAAGGGTGAATGCAAAATAGTGAGGCCTGAATTATAGGAAAGTCAACTATTTTTGTCGTTTTATGATTAATTGGTCAGACCTTTTTTCATGATGATTTCATGTTTGGTGCAAACAACAGTCAAAGACACTGTATGCTTTGCCAGGTCACACAAAATATCTAATCATCAATTACAATCACAGTTAAAAATTAATTTTACTGAATTAATGCTGAGTTAATATATTGATAAATAACATTTACAGCTAGCAAATATGCAATAATTACAATAGGGATGGATTTCATTTAGGGTTAGGTTCAGTTAACAGATGATATTTCATATTAGACACCAAAAGGGCAATTTAGGAATGACACAAATTTAGTGTTGGACAGCAATCTTTGTTGGCCATGTTGCAAGAATAATGACAACAATTATAATTTGAGTCATTTTCAATCATTTTATCCAGATCTGCTAATTTATTTTTACTTATTATGTATTAAATTAATTCCAAAATTACCCTCCACACAAAAAATAAAAAATAAAAAATTTACATAAAATAATATTCAAACTGCATTTATTATTTTTTATTCAGAATATAATATCTTCAATTTTGGATTTGCCATAAGTTAGGTTTTGCCTTTGGATTCCAAATTTATAAATTAGATGACAATTTAATTTTAATGAGAATAAATAATATATAGATGAATGTTGTTGGGGCACATGACTATGTACTTGATGAACCACTAGTTGCCACTTCCTACCAATAATATACTTACCTATTCTTGGAAGTTCTAACTTATATATATTTTGTACCATTTTCTATATTTGCATTCATTTACCTCTATACTATACCTATCCAAAATTAGTATTATTTTAAGGGTAAATGTGTAATTAGTTGATAACTTTGTGGTTAAGCCCATTAGCTTAAGTGTGCGTATTTTGAACCTGCATAATCGTATGGGTCCTACTCGATATTGGATACTTATTTAACGACAACGTTGGACCTGTATCAATTACGAAACGACTAATATTTGAAAATGCGTCGACTGATTTTTCGACTTTGATGCATAATATAATTAATTTAGGGTAATTAACAAATATAGTAATGTAACATGGAATCTTGAATAGAGTAGGTGGCACAGAGTTTGGTCTTACTATCACATGTAATGTACAAGCATAGCGACAACTATGGTGGGAACATCCCTCACATGATTTCAGAAAATGACCGTTTGCAACAACCATATATTATGATATATATATATATATATATATATATATATATATATATATATATATATATATATATATATATATATATATATATAAATATATATGTGAAATTTGTAATAGTATAAATTTTAAATTGATTTTCAAAATTGAAGTGTATAATAAATATTAGTATTGTGAGTTATGAAGAAAGTTATAGTGAAGGGAGCAAAAGAGGGACCAGGGATTAATTACATCCATACCATTGATTGTTCTTTAATTGGTGGGCCCAGCCCAACTTCTTGTGTATTAGATTATTAGTATGGATTTGTTTTCAGGAGTATTAAAAAAATTAAATACAAAATTTATGTAAAATATAATAAATTAAAGTTTATATTATATCTCTGACTAAGAAAAAAAAAATATCTGCTGAAGAAATTAAATGCTAGGCAACGGTCATGGTTGTGTTGCCCTTGTGCAGGATTTGATTATTCAATTATTTCATATTTATATCCACTTTTGAATATGAACTAACAATAATCTAACGTAAATTACGAAAAAAAACGTACCCTGTCATGTTTGCGTAATTAAAGTCAATTCCCTCAACTATGAATCTTTTTACACGTTCATTCTTGCGGTATCAAATTTAGTGGAATTTTCTAGATCACGTGTAATATTCTTTAGTTTATCCCATTCGAGCCCCACGTTTTGAACACAAGATGATCAAAAGATGTGTCTTTTGGCTTGTAAATATCAGATTGTGGTGCATCAGAAACAACATTTTTGTACAAAACGAGTACAAACTAGAGAACATTCCACGTAATTTAGAAGATTATGTTGAATTTGATACCATAAAGGTGCACGTGTCAGAAGATTTGTAGTTAAGACGGGCGGTAATAATTACCCAAAAAAAATGAGTTTTTATTTATTTATAATTTAACCTTACCTCGGGGTGGCCGTAAAAAAAAATTAGAAAATTAAACAGCTCTTAGGTTAACTGATTGCATGAGTATTTAAATATGAGATGGGAATCTAGTGGATGTAGATACACTTCTATAGTGGTCTATACTTAGTACAAGAATCATCCTTTACTGTATTACACTCAACTTTTCTGCAACAATTACAGATCTTATTAATGTTAATATCGAACAGTGTAAGAGAAATTACAAGAAAAAAATGAAAAATAAAAATCACAATATTGAAAATGCCCAATGTTTGATTGTGACTTGGCACTTACCTAAGGGTCACAAGATCAACTAAAAAATGTTATTCCTGTGACACATATGAAAGTGAAGAAAAAAAAAAGGTAAAAGAGAAGAGAGAGAGAGAGGAGAGAGAGAGAGAGAGAGAGATAAAGAGAGGTCCAAAATCTAGTAATAAGTGTTGGAGCTGAGCTGTGGTGTGGTAGCAAATAGCAAAATATAGTTTCTTTTCATCAAAGACTCAACCTTTGTATCTCCATCTTTCGGTTTTACTCAATAAATTATATATATATATATATATATATATATATATATATATATATATATATATATATATATATATTATATATATATATATATATATATAACTCAGCCACAAAGAACCCTAACTACCTCCACTTCACTCTCTCACTCATAATCATCACTCTTTGTTTCACACTCACCCACCAACAATAAAAGAAATTTGTTCTCATTTTGATTAATTAGCCTTCCTTTTTTTGCTTGCTTTGAAGTTATTAAGAGAAGTAAATGTTGATGATTGATGGGCTGCATTTCTTGATGTTTTCTTGTTGTTCAGAACTCTCTGGAATTTACTGTGGGTGAAACTGCTGCTTGTTTTTGTTTTTTGGGGGGTTTTTATTCTTTTCTTGGATCAATGTGAGTAAAGATCTTACCTTTAATCATTTTTTTTTTATTTTTTTTTTATTTTTGCTGCTGATTCTTTGCTTCTTGTTGCAGCTTTCTTTATACATATGTTAGGACTTTGTTACTATAATTAGTTCTATTATGTTTCAGGTAAATTATCTCACAGAGAAAATGTGAGTAAGATATTTAAAAAGAAAAGAAATATAAAAGAAAAAGAGGACCAACTATAGAACTGAACTTCAGAGAGTCCCCATATTGGATCATCCATTGCTTATCAGTCATCTATCTGGCTGGTAATTCAATTCTCTTTTTTTTTTCTAATATATATAGTATATAGATGTGTGTGTGTGTGTGTGTGTGTTGCACATACAATGAAGATAAGGGTTGTAGAATTGGTTTATGCTTTTAATTGATTTATTTTTCGGTTCTTCGCCGTGGATTTGGCTTCAATTTTTTTCCATGTTCATTGGTTTTGATGTTGTTTATGAACAGATTTGATTTACGAGGCCGATTCGAGCAGTGGCCGAAAGCTAAAATGAGGAACAGAGAGTTGAATGGTTCTTTTATAGCCCTACTTTTATTAG
>NW_012193138.1:2285734-2313922 GCF_000504015.1 Erythranthe guttata
TCCTGTAGCTACGAACAGCCTAACCGTTCAGACTTATTGAGGCCAAACACGGCCTTAGTAATATTAATGTGTGGTTGGTTCTCATTTCAGTGAATTGGTCATATCGTATGCTCGACACTTAGAGAAGAGGCACGATATGCTTCTTGATATGCTGTTTGACCAAGGAACCTACACGAAACTCTATAGCTACCGTCATTTGATCAATGGATTTGCAGTCCACATTTCACCCCAGCAGGTGGCATTCTTTTCTTATATAATCTTTACATTTTCTGTCCGAAAATTCAAAAAAAAAAAAAAAACGATCTTCGACACACGTATTTCTTATACTGTGAAAATATATATTAGTAGGCGGAAATACTTGGACGAGCACCCGGAGTGAAGTCTGTGGAGAGAGATTGGAAAGTCAAGAAACTCACAACACACACTCCACAGTTTCTTGGGCTTCCAACTGGAGTATGGCCCACTGGAGGGGGGTTCGATCGAGCTGGAGAGGATATAGTAATAGGGTTTGTTGATTCCGGAATATACCCTCATCATCCGAGCTTTGCAACACATAATACCGATCCTTACGGACCTGTTCCAAAGTACACTGGCAAATGTGAGGTGGACCCCATCACAAAGAGGAACTTCTGTAATGGGAAGATTATCGGAGCTCAACATTTTGCGGAAGCTGCTAAAATCGCCGGTTCATTTAATCCGGACATTGATTTCGATTCTCCGCTTGACGGTGATGGACATGGAAGGTTTGTTTCAGTTACCGTTGCATGGAAGGTTCTTTTTTTTTTTTTTTTTTTAATTTTTAAATAAAAATTTAATTTTTTTTCTCAGTCATACAGCAGCGATTGCAGCTGGTAATAACGGGATTCCGGTAAGGATGCACGGATTTGAATTTGGGAGAGCTAGTGGAATGGCACCACGCGCGAGGTACTACAATTCTACTACAAACCTTTTCGCATGTCATTTTTTTTCAAATAGATTGCCATTTGTTTCAACAGTGGAGGGTATCTTTGTCTTTGTATAGGATCGCTGTGTACAAGGCGCTCTACAGAATGTTCGGTGGGTTTGTTGCAGATGTTGTTGCTGCCATCGATCAGGTATATATTCTGAAGTGTAAAAATCGAGTCTTTATATTACTTCATTCATCATAGTTATATGATACACATAGTATATTATAACAGGCTGTTCATGATGGTGTGGATATTTTGAATCTTTCGGTGGGACCCAATAGTCCTCCAGCTGCTACAAAGACGACGTATTTGAACCCTTTCGATATTACTCTTCTCTCGGCTGTTAAAGCCGGAGTCTTTGTTGCACAAGCAGCTGGAAATGGAGGTCCTTTCCCCAAAACCATGCTCTCGTACAGTCCATGGATAGCTACCGTAGCTGCTGCAGTTGATGATCGGAGATACAAGAATCATCTCACCTTGGGGAACGGAAAAATCTTAGCTGGACTCGGATTGTCTCGTAAGTTCTTCGCGTAAAAAAAATAAAAAAAATCGAATCTTTACAAAAGGCATTTTGAGTTTTGGAACTAGCAGATTGATAAACTTCGAAACTCTCTTTGTAGCTGCCACGCATGCGAATCGAACGTTCACATTGGTTGCGGCTAATGACGTGCTGTTGGATTCATCGGTGGCCAAGTACAGTCCATCTGACTGCCAAAGGCCCGAAGTTCTGAACAAGAATCTTGTGCAGGGGAATATTCTTCTCTGCGGTTATTCATTCAATTTTGTAGTTGGCACTGCTTCGATCAAGAAAGTATCCGAGACTGCAAAGGCTCTTGGTGCCGTTGGATTTGTACTAGCCGTTGAAACCGCTTCTCCGGGAACTAAATTCGATCCCGTTCCTGTTGGTATTCCAGGAATCCTCATCACCGATTGTATCAAATCAACGGTAACTATTCTTTTCCCTTTTTTCTTTTTTTTTTTTTTTTTTTTTTTTTTTTCTTTCTTTCTCCTCCAAAGTTAATACTAACTTCGAAATCATATATACATCATGTTTTAGGACCTTATAGATTACTACAACGCCTCGACACCTAGAGATTGGACCGGTCGAGTGAAGAGGTTCGAGGCTGTAGGAAGTATAGGCGATGGGCTGAGGCCTATACTCCATAGATCTGCACCACAAGTAGCAATATTCTCTGCTAGAGGACCTAATATCAAAGATTACAGCTTTCAAGATGCAGATCTTCTTAAACCCGATATTCTAGCTCCTGGCTCGTTAATTTGGGCTGCTTGGGCTCCGAACGGAACTGATGAAGCAAATTACGTCGGTAAAGTCTTGATCTTTTTTTACGTATATTGCCCTCTAATTAGTTAGGAAAAACAGAAAGAGTGTAAAAAAAAACGTCGTTTCTTGAAAAAAAAACAGGGGAGGGATTTGCAATGATATCAGGAACTAGCATGGCTGCACCTCATATAGCAGGAATAGCTGCTCTCGTGAAGCAAAAGTACCCACGGTGGAGCCCGGCTGCTATCAAATCGGCTCTGATGACTACATCGACCACCCTCGATCGAGCAGAGAGACCACTTCAAGCCCAACAATACTCGAGCGAAGAGACTCTTTCTTTCGTACCTGCAACACCGTTCGATTATGGGAGTGGCCATGTCAACCCCAGAGCAGCTCTCGACCCCGGACTCATTTTCGATGCAGGTAATTTTAATTTTAATTTTTAATTTTTAATTTTTAATTTTTTATTTTTAGAATTTTTTTTTTGAATTTTCTTGATTTTTTTTTGAAGGATACGAAGACTACTTGGGGTTCTTGTGCACCACACCCGGAATAGATGCACACGAGATCAAGAACTACACAAACATCCCATGCAACTACACTCTAGGCCATCCGTCGAATCTCAACATGCCCTCGATCGCGATTTCACACCTCGTTGGAACTCAAACCGTCACACGAACCGTGACGAACGTTGCTGGGGAAGAAACGTACGTGATATCAGCCAGAATGGCGCCAGCTGTCGCCATCGAAACCGATCCTCCGGCAATGACTCTAAGACCAGGTGCATCACGGAGGATAACTGTCACCCTCACGGTCCGTTCGGTCACGGGGAGCTACAGCTTCGGTGAGGTATGGCTGAAAGGGAGTCGAGGCCACAAGGTGAGGCTACCTGTTGTAGCTATGGGCTACGATCGATAAGTTGGTGAACTTTCTTTTTCGATCGGTGTCGAATAATAATAATACGCATAATGCTGGGATCGGACGTATTTTCGTCCGAAAAAAAAAATATATATATAAATATATAATCGGGAAACGATGTAAAGATATAAGTAGTGTGAGGGGGGAGACTTGTAGTCTCTTCCCAATGCTATTAAGTTTTGACTTTAGTTGTATGGCATGGTGGAATTTCTTGTTTTCGCCATGGCAGTGTAACAGTATTATTATTATTATTTATTACAGCCTTCTTTTGCTGTAAATTTTTTTTTTTTTGTTACTGGATATGTAATAATAACTATTTATAGTAGTTGAATCATATTCCATCTGTTCTATATGTGAAAACAATATATGTTTATTCTTTTATTTTATTTTTTTCAAATAAGAATTAGTTTGAAATCAACACATAAATAAATATAGTGTGTAGATTGTGAAATATATAATGATGTCTAGTGGAATCTTCAAGATTATAAGGAATATTCTTTACTTTGTACCTGGTTTATCCCATGAGAAACTTTTTTGAAGAAAACGAGCGCAAACTAGAAAACATTCCACGAAATTTAGAAGATTATAATCTTCATTTCCGAAATCCAGGTTAAAACATATAACAAGTCTGCATGTGCAATTTTCAGAATATTCTTTTGTCTAGCTAATGAACGAGTGACACGTGTCCCTTTTGATTTTTGCAGGTATCCAAATTGGTAATTGGGCACCAATTAACAATCTGAGCTTGCCCCATTTCTCTAATTGTAATATTAATTTAAAGCCCAATACTCTGAAAAGCCCATTTGATGCAATTAAGTCCAATTGAATTGAAACTCCTAAAACGACGTCGTTTTGTTCTTCCACACCGGCTGCCCTTCCTCCCAAAGCTCCGCCACCGGAAATCCTTTTTTTTTTTTTTTTTTTTCTAAACTCATTGTAGTGCTGTACGATTTCGAATTCCTCTTCCCTTCTCCAAAAGTCCGTTTAATTTACTGTACCATGTTAGCAACGGAAAATGCCCTCCAAAATACAGAAGAGTGGTTTCTTTTCGCCATAGAAATTATTTGAAAATGCTTCCGCTCTCCACACTGCTAAAAAGTGGTTTCACTCCAACCCTCAAAGATTTCAACAATTTATTCCTTTTCCTCTCCCGGAATCAAAGATTCAAAGCCATTATCCACGTCTTCTCCCAACTCAGCTCGAACCAAATCAATGCCGACGCCCAAACCCGCACAATTTTTGCAAAAGCTTTGATCAAGGATAGCAGATACGAAGAAGCAGCTGATTTCTTGAGAACCCACGAGATTTTCCACCAAAATCGTGTTTTTGATTCTCTAATCCAAGCTCTTTGTACTTGTAATCAAGACCCCGAGCGGGGGCTTTCTCTGTTGAAGGATTCCTTGAAATTAAACGGCGTTGTTCCTTCTTCACGTACTTTTTGTTTATTGATTTCCTGTTTTAGCAGAATGGGGAAAATGAATAGAGTGATTGATTTGTTGGAATTGATGTCTGATGACAAATTCAAGTACCCTTTTGATAATTATGTTTGTAGTTCTGTGATTTCTGGTTTTTCGAGGATCGGGGAGCCTGAACTTGCGGTCGGGTTTTACGAGACTGCTATAAAATCGGGTTCCTTGATGCCGAATTCTGTTACATGTACAGCTCTATTGACTGCTTACTGTAAATTAAGAAATGTAGAGAAGGTTTCTGAATTGGTTGCTTGGATGGGAAGCAACGATTTGGCGTTTGATGTTGTGTTCTATAGTAATTGGGCGTACGGGTGTTTAAGGGAAGGATTAGTTCACGAGGCGTATAAAATAGTTAGAGCAATGGTGGATAATAAAGTCGAGCTGGATATGATAAGTTACACGATACTTATCGATTGGTTTTCAAAGAACGGGAATGTGGAAAAGGCTGTAGGGTTTTTGCACAAGATGAGAAGGGATGGAATCGAGCCGAATTTAGTTACCTATACTGCAATTATATTGGGATTTTGCAGTAAAGGGAAACTGGATGAGGCATTTTCGATTTTCGGCATGCTTGAGAAGTTAGGGATTGAAGCGGATGAGTTTGCATACGCCATTCTGATTAATGGAGTTTGTAGAAAGGGCGATTTTGATCTTGTATACCAGCTGCTCGATGAAATGCCGAAGAAAGGTATAAATCCTGGGGTTGTGACATACAATACTGTCATTAATGGATTATGCAAAGTTGGGAGGACATCCGAGGCAGATGATTTCTCAAAGGGCATAATCGGAGATGCCTTCACATATAGCACATTGTTACAAGGCTATGTTAAAGAACAAAATAACTCGGGGATTTTGGAAACAAAAACGAGACTCGAAGCAGCAGGTGTTCGTATGGATGTGGTCGTGTGTAATGTACTGATAAAAGCCCTGTTCATGGTGGGCTTGTTCGAGGACGCATTTGCAATTTATAAGGGACTGCAAAAAATGGACATTTCGGCGAACTCTGTTACATACTTCACTCTGATTGATGGATATTGCAAAGCGGGCAGGATCGACGAGGCGCTAGAAATATTCGATGAGTACCGAAACACGCCAATTTCTTCACCCGCTTGTTACGAATGTATTATTTTGGGGCTGTGCGAAAAGGGTATGGCAGACATGGCAGGGGATGTATTTATCGAATATATCAAGAAAGGTTTGCCTTTGGATAAAAAACTATACATGATGTTGATTGAAGCAGCATTCAATGTAAAAGGTGCAGAAAGTGTTTTGGAAGTGATGTACAGAATCGAAGAAACGGGGTTTCTAACGCTGCCTGTTTTGTGCACAGATGCCGTTTATTTCCTGTGCAAAATGGGTTTCGCCGAGGCCTCGTACGATATTTTATCGGCAATGAGAACCGAGGGATTACAATGGGCCAGCTTGTGCTACTATTCGATTCTTGGAGCGCTTCTCTTTGAAGGTAAAAAGTTGCTGGCTCGGCTTATCTTGAGTTCGTTTGTTAAAATTTACGGCATGTCAGATCTCAGAGTTTGTGAGATCGTACTAAATTACTTATGTTTGCATGATGTGAAAAAATCCCTTGTATTTCTCTCGTCAATGAACGCAAAGAACCGGAATATAATCATTCCCGTTGCCGTTTTTAAGACGCTGATAAACGAAGGTAGAGTTTTGGATGCATACGAGCTCTTGGTAGGAGCAAAATACAATCTTGCCCCTATGGATGTTGTTAGCTACACGATTATAATCGACGCCCTCTGTAAAAAACGGCATATCAAAGAAGCGTTAGATATCTGCACTTTAGCAGCGAAGAAGGGCATAGTCCTCAACATAGTGACCTTCAATTCCGTAATAAATGGATTGTGCCACCAAGGTTGTCTGACCGAAGCTTTTAGATTGTTCGATTCACTCGAAAGAATCGATATTCTTCCCACTGAAGTTACGTACGGTACACTTATCGATGCTTTAGCTAAAGAAGGGCTTTTACACGACGCGAATATGCTCCTCGATAGGATGTTACTCAAGAATCTCGAGCCGAACACTCGTATCTATAACTCGTTGATTAACGGTTATTGCAAGTCTGGTCTGCTCGATGAAGCTATAAAGATTTTCCATGATTTAGAGACGAGGAATCTTAAGCCAGATGGATTTACGGTTGGTGCACTGATCAACGGGTATTGTCTGAAAGGCGACATGGAAGGAGCACTTAATTTGTATCTCGAGTTTAAAAGAAACGGGTTTTTACCGGATTTCTTGGGTTTTATGTATTTAGTTAGGGGCTTATGTGCGAAAGGAAGGATGGGAGAATCTTGGGGAATCTTGAGAGAGATGCTTCAAACCCCGTCTGTTGTTGATCTCTTAGGCAGGGTGGATAGTGGAGCTGAATCTGATTCGGTCGAGAATCTACTCGTTTTTCTTTTGGATCGAGGAAGTATTTACGAGGCTGTTGCTTTGCTTAATAAAGTTAAATCGATACTTTTCTCTGCTGGGAGAAATTCGTCTCTACGTACATTGGATCCACATGCTGAAGTGGCGCCTTCGATAAATAATGGAATTGATTTTCATTCCGTGGCATATGATGATGTCGAAAAACAAGATAACAACGTGGTTGAGATTTGTGGGGGCGAAGATGGAAAAACAGAGCAGTTGAAAGATTTTGATTCGTTTTATTCTCGAATTCGTTCACTGTGTTCGAAGGGGGACCTAGCTAAAGCAAATCGGTTGACTAAGTTGCTTATGGAGCTGTGAGCTCTTTGCTGCATAAGCTACGGTTTATAACACAGTCGATTTGGTGCAAATGGTATATTGAAGGGCGATTATGCTTTTTTAAGAAACGACGTGTTAAAAAAGAAACTGATAGTCCGTCCACTGAGGTCAGTGTTCGCGTCAAAATTAAACGATTAATGCGAAATCGATATCGTTTTGCTGCTCTTTGAAATTATCCGACAGCAGCAGCAGCTTAAATAGAAGAAATGAAGAAGATGCTGTGAGAATCTGTTCTTGTAATAGAATAGATTTGCCTTTTGCTGTTGATAAAGATTTTTTCTTGTGTATATTTTTTGTATGCTAATATATAGAAGAAATACTTCTTGTATAAAAACAAGGGGGTCATATGTGCTATATTGAAAGTATAAAGGGGTCTTGTGCAAACAAATCAAATTACAGGGGGTTTAAGGACTATTTAGTATTTACCCTAGAAACAAATGGATATACAAGAAACACTTGGGCTTACGTTTGAAAAGCCCATTGGACTTTTCTCTTGCCTGAGCCCGAGCCCGAGCCCGAAATTCAATAGGTCGGGCTTGCTAAATATGGTGTAAAAAAATAAAATAAAATATTATAATATATTTCTCTATAGTAATTACTATTAGTAAAACAAAGAACGTATTTGATATTTCAGATCAAAAATTAAATATTTTGAGATTAATGTAATGCAAATAATTAAAATAATATTTTTTATAAAAGCAAAATATTATTTTTAATGATTATTTGTCGAACATATATCGCTATACTTGATTTGGGAAACGGGAAGTCGTGGTTTTCTAAGCCTAGTCTGAGGAAGAGGTGCAGCCACCGTAGCTCACCGGCCGTCCGCCGCGCACACACCCGTCCGCCGCCGGGTAATGTATACTTCTTATAATTCGTCTAACTCGTGTGGATTAGAAATCCGAATAGAGAAACCAGACTCAGGATTCCAGCTTTTAATTTAGTTTTTACTGAAATGGTAATCGGAAAAATTATTTTCTGCTTTTGGTGAAAGTTTGTAATTATCCATCGAATTTTGATTTGTGTTGAATTGTTCGTGCAATACTGAGATAGATACATGAATTGGTAGGAGTAAAAAAGTAAATAATTGAGCAAATCAGCTGCCCTTGTTTTTTGGGGTTTTGAGGATAAAGTGTTTGATATATTGTTTTAACGCAGGTTTTGGCAAAATTCGTTGTTCTTTGAGTTCAGCAGAATGGAAGATTCTTCGTTCCTCAATAAGCTGATGCTCGATCTTCGTTCAACTTGCAAGTATGTTAACGAACTCACGCCCGAATAAACACCAACTATATACATTGTTGACAAGCAGAATCTTGTATATCTGAATTGATGTTCTAAGTTCAATCCTCAAATTTAGTCATGAGTTGGTTAGAGCCAATTAGATGTTTTTTTTTTGTTCCGGGGTGCTTTCTCGCTAGGATATTTTACGATACTTTTATATAATATCAACTTCTTTATCTGCAGTTTGTGATCAATTTGATTTTTTTATTCCGAACTTCGGTGTGTTACTTAAAAATCTAATTCTAGTGCCACTCAGTATTTTTCAGTTTCCCTTGTTATTTGATCACTCGATTAACCATATTCTCATATGAATCGCCGTAAAAACGCGAAGGTACTATACTGGCTACCCAAAGGATCTAGGACCGTCGAAAGTTATTCATTTCACCTCAGAACGTGAGTTCGTCCAGCTCCTTCACCAAGGTCATCCTGTGGTTGTTGCATTTACAATCAAGTAACTGTTCGACTCACTTTTCTTCGTTTTTATTTTCATAATTAGTATAATTATTTGTCAGTCATTTAAGTCTTTTACAATTTCAGGTGTAACCTAACGAAACCTCTTGACAAAGTACTGGAGGAAGCTGCTGCAGAGTTCGATCCACATGTCAAATTTTTGCGCGTAAGTCATCTCGCTGGCATGTGCTACATGATATTATTCTTGATTTATAAAAACATCTCATTTACACTATAGTAAAACTTGTTGATTTTAGCTTAAGATTTTTTGGCGTAGTTATCGTGTTTTTTGTTTGTTAGGTTGAGTGCCCAAAGTACCCGGGGTTCTGTATTACACGGCAGAAGACAGAATATCCATTTATAGAAATGTTTCACAGCCCAGAACAGGTAAAAGTTGTTTTTTATTACCAATATTCAACTTCAAATGTGCGAGTGCCTCTTCGATTGGAAGATAATCGTTATTTATATTAATTATAGACTAATTAATTGAGAGATTTTAGATTATGGTGAATCGGATTATCGTACTTTGATCTTAGCATGTAATGAGCAACTGTTATTATATGTCACAGGCAACTAATCAAGGAAAGGCTGTTGATCCGAATATCACAAAATACTCCGTCAGAGTTTTACCGGTGAGTGTTTGAAGTTGTTCCCATCATCCCATAATATAGTATACATCTATTTCAAATCATACGAAAAAACGAATATTTGAGATATATCCTTTTTTCCCAGTTCAACAACGATCTCAGTCCTTATGGATTCAGAGAATTTTTCAAGCACTATGGAATTCGAACGTCTGATCGAAGTGAATAATAATATGTAGTAGGGGACACGTTTGGCATTTTCTGAAAACAGATGCAGTTTTGCAGCCATTGAATCACGTTTGAGTGAGTAGTAGTTACGAGTGCCTTCGGTTATCGATTTTTCAAGTTTGTGTTTGTTTTTCTTATAACAGGTAATATGTTGAAGAATGTAATGACCAACTGTTTAAAAAATAATTCTGAAATATATTGAAGCCATTTAATTATATTAATTATATCGTTTATAGAGTTTTTCTTTTTCCAGTAATTGATATTAAAATTCGGTTTTCTTTTATATGTATTTATTTTGTTATAATAAAATGTATTAAAATTCAATTTTTTCATTGGATTTTTTAACAATAAAATGCATTTTTCTTCAGTCTCCATTATAATATTAATATACAACAAATATCTAGAAAAGCCCAAACAAATTTTAAAAAGTTCCCAATATATGTTCTTTAATTAATTGAGCAAATGAATTTGTGAAAAAAATAAAATCGCAGGGGTAATATTGACATTTGCGCCCCTTCCTTTTCTTTTTCTTTTTTGCCCTTGATTTTCTCGAAAAAGGAAATGGAAGTAAAGAAAGCAGGCCGCTGGCGAAGTCTTTAAAAAGGGTATTTTTTTCCAATTGATTCGAAATGACCGATACACAACAAATTATAAACTCCCTCTCTCTCTCTCTCTCTCTCTCTATAAAGTTTACTTCTGTGATTCAGTGGCAGTGCGGCGATCGCCTGAAATGGTACTTCTCTTCCCCACTCTATCTTTCTCTGCGTCTGATTTACGCCGGTGAATCCTTGTTTTTTCAATTTGTAATTCGTGATTTTTTTTTTCTTTTCTCTGAATCGATTTCGTCTATCGAATACATTGTTTTCCGGCAAGTTAAGGTAGTTTTCCGGCGGCGAGGTCCGACATCGGAACAACTCTTCGTCCGCCATGTGTGTATAGATTGGTCAGCACACAGATACTAACGAATATTATATATATATATATATACACACACACACACACACACAAGATATGTAAGACTTTTGTATTCATTCCCCTGTCACGTCTGCGAAAGCACAACAACAAGAAAAAGTAGTAATCAACTTGGTGTAAGTTGAACTTGATAATAGATTCGTTTAATTAATTAATTAACTAATTAATTAATTAATTAGTTAATGCCCAGACTCTAATTAAGTTTACCAGAAAAATTAGTCCCAACCTAATCTCTCTCTACCATTTGTGTGTTTTATCTCTGTGCTTTATTTTACTTCTTTTAATATAGATTTGTTACGTGCAATGTACTTTCTATAAAGCGTAAAACTACGTCAAATGTGAATTAATTGAAATAAAAGCTTCTTGATCCAAGAAAAAAGTGGCAAGTTGCGGCTTGCTTGTTCTCTTTTCTTAATAAGATGCAAATTTTGCTTTTACTTTACGGAATAAAGAGAATTTAGAAATTCCGGTATGGTAAAAAGGCGCAATAAGTGTCACATTTTTCGGATATGTGTGAACTCACTGATCTTTTCTTTCGAATTTCAATAAAGTCTATGGGTGAAGATATATACCATTCATCTACAATCCCCTCCCGATTTATTTATCAGTAGTAGTGGTAGTAGTTGTTGGTCTATTCAAAGTGTAATTATGTTTTCCTCAACTACTAATATATGTGTATAAAATTAATTACCCGATGAAGTTCGGCGGCGTAGAATAGACCAACAAGTACTAGTATTTATGTTTTCGTCAAACGGTCCCTGCTTAATTAGGACAGCTAATAAACACACTTTGAATAAATATTAGTAGTTGTTTGAATTCGCTACAACGACAAATAAGAAAAATAAATATAGTACGATTAGGTTAGGTTTACAACTATTAATAAATTATCGAAGATACTCCAGTGTAGTAATTAAATGTTTTGTATATTAGATGAAAGTGTCCATTTCGAGACAATGAATGGCCAAAACATGTTGCAGGTAAGAGAGGTGGGGTCGGACACAAAGTTAGCTGTTCTAACTGCACCATTTTCTCTGGAAAACGAGGAATCAGATTCAAAGTATAGAGCTCCGAACTTGATCCAACGTATACTAAGCCTTCTCTCTAGTGTACGGCCAGGATCAGACCTAACTCGCCTTCAGGCAAGTGTTTTATTATACTTCCAATTTTAGTAATATATTCACAAAGTAAGTTTATTTTTCTTTCGATGTCGGATGAATATCTGATTCTTGCAACGAAAAAAATAAAATAATTTCCAGCTTCCACCTCAGTTCAACATTCCAAAGTCTCAGCTTCAGTGCTATGGCGAATCATTGTACTCCACCAATTCTGACATGTTGACCAAGTGCTCCAATGAGGAAACGCCACTTGGCCGATTCGTTTCGGTTGTTGCATGGAGCATATCCACTCTGCGCCCCTTGCCTTTCGGTTTGGCTCCGTACAACCCTATTCTTGGAGAGACTCATCACGTCTCGAGGGGGACACTAAATGTGCTACTAGAACAGGTACACATATTCATTTTATTTTTCGTACTTTTGTTGTCTTTTTTTCTTTTTCCTATTAAGTGAATATTTAGGCAATGCAATGAATTCTTGAATTTTTTTGACAGGTTTCACATCATCCACCGGTGACTGCACTTCAAGCAACCGATGACAAAAACAACATAGAAATGATATGGTGTCAATCTCCCCTACCAAGATTCCATGGTATTATTATTAAGCTTATATGGTATTTTAATTACATTACTTACAGTTGGTTTTATTTGAAAACAAATATTATTATGTTGTTTACGCAGGCACTTACATCGAAACGGAGGTGCACGGGGAGAGGCGGTTGAATATTCTGGACAAGAGAGAAACTTACACGATGAATTCTCCGAAGCTTGTAATAAGATTTTTCCCTTTGCCAGGTGTCGATTGGCTGGGAAATGTCAAGATTCGGTGTGAAGAAAGTGGGATTGAAGCAGAGTTGTGTTACAGAGGAAACTCGTTTTTGCCACGACCCTCTATACATAGGTCGGTTAAAGGGAAGATATTTATGTCATCCACATCGAAGACCGTTTACGAGGTTAGTGGCCACTGGGACAGAACTGTAATTTTGAAAGATGTTTCCACCAGAAAAACAACGACCATCTACGATGCTAAAGAAGCACTTCACCGATTGAAGACTCCCATTGTTAAGGATCCAAAGGTATTTTTCCATTCCTTAAAAAAGAAAACTCATTTTTTTTGGTGTTTTTGTTTCTTCATAATGAAATATCGTCGATTTTTTCAGGCGGTTTTAGAGAGCGAATCGAGTGTGGTGTGGGGAGAAGTGAGCGAGGCCATTCTGGAAAAGAGCTGGGGAAAAGCTAAGGAAATCAAGACATGCATTGAGGAAAAGCAGAGAGAAGCTGCAAGAGAGAGAAAGTCGAGACAAAAACAAGACGAAGAAGAAGAAGAAGATTATATTCCGAAGTATTTTACAGTATCTCACAGCAAAGAAAATGGATGGAGCTGCTTACCCAACAATAAGTTGGTTCCAACAGCTCCAATTGTTGTTAATGACTAACCCTTTTTGTAAAACCAACATATATAATATACATGATTTAAATGTTACAATTCTTGTAAAAAAAAAAACTGAATAAAGACGTACACCAAACTTGTTTTGCATGAGAAATTTGGAAAAAAAAAAGAAAAGAAAAAAAAGCGCTACTCTTTGGTATCACCCTTCACATTTCCAGCAAGTCCGATTCACTTCTCCGATTGAACGATCTCTCACGGATAGTAGCCAAAACGGGCTTCCACGATCTCGACTTGGGCCCGCGTAACACCTCGTTGTTGTCCGTTTTATTACCACTCTTGTCTGAAAAAACGGCGTTCGGTGAAGGAATATTCTGCTTTCTTGATTTGGATTTTTTCGAGCGGCTATTTTGGGAGAGTTTCCTTGCTATAGGGGCCAAATCCAACGGTGACACGTTGGAATCGAAGAGAGAATAAGGAAGCAAGAAGTATAAACGGCCTTGCTCGAGAAGGGTATCCGATTTGAGAGGAGTTGAGGCAGAAGAAAGGAGCTGAGTGTGGGTGAACAAGAAATGCTTTGGTGGATCGCCAGTTACTTCACCAACTGTCACTGGATAATCTATTTCTTCAGTGTAGCCATTCAAATCTACTATTCTGATTACTTTTTTAAAGTTCGATTTTTTTGAGGTTGAAGAAGAAGAAGATAGTCTTTTGCAAGAAAACCTGCAGCCCATTTTTCTGTCTGAACTCTATTTCCTTCTCTATTCTACTACATGCAATATCAGAAAATAAATTTGTTGAGTATTATATAACTACGAACGACGTTTTTTTCGGGGGTAGATGACCTGTCACTCGGGGAAAAGTCTTTGTTTACTTCCGATGTATAAGTTTGTAGAGTTGGATTACCAACCAATGTATCTTTTTTTAATCTAACAATCATTAGTTCAAGATTATTAAATATTGAATTGTGATAGATCTTATTCTTGTTTCCTGGATGTTTACTTTGCAATATGTGTTGTATTGTTTTTGGGTGTTAATTGGTGAAATTACTAGCTAAGTGGATGCTTTTGCAGTGACAATAAATTTATCTAATTTCTTTATATATTTGATGTAATAATAAAGTTTTAATGAAGAATTAGTAACTTGTATTATTTAAACTTGTCTGTAATTCAATGGTTGATATTGTGGTGACTTTGCACCATGATTGAGAAATTTTAAGGTCAGATAGCAAGACAGAAGCTAGACTTGACTAGATTAAACCTAATTTTAGGACACGGTTGACTCACCAAGACTTAGATTAACCAGATATTTTTAGATAAAAAAAAAGTATGTTTTATAATAAACGGATGAGTGTCCATTCGTGTGTAAGTCGGAGATTTCTTATTTATTTTTTGAATAAAAAAAATGTACCAAAAAAGAACCTTAAAATGTTAATTTATTTTCATGATAATATGGGTTGAATTTTAGTGCCATCACATCCGTGCTTCTTTCCCGGGTAAAGCCCACAAATGAATTTCTCCAAAGATTTGGGGCTGTCCTTAAATTTGGGCAGTTTTTTGAGTGCTGCCAGATACTCAGGTGATAATTTTCCGGTGATTCCAAAAGAAGTAACCATCGTTCGCAGCAGATCCCGGCAGAGAGTGCGCCTCATGTTAGGCGAAGCCTCCGCCGGAGGATCAAAGAGAAGCTTCACACACGCCTCTACGCGACTTGGTTTTCCTGGCGGCGGAAGTGGTGGAGCTTGGCCACTAGCCGCCGTTGTGGTGACGGAAAAAAGAACTGCAACGGAAAGCACCAGGACGATAACGGCCGTGGGTTTCGGGTTTGCTGCCATGGCCGGATTTACGTTGTATTTTTGCACACAGATTATTTACATAAATATATATATATGTATATATATAATGAAGTAGTGGTGGAGTGGGAGTTACTTTCTTCACATACTTGATGAGTATTTATTGCAGTATCAGGCAACATGCGGCTTTACTGCACTGTTTTGGAACTGAAATCCTGGACTTATTTTTTGTTCCAGATGTACCCCTGCACGTACCTACGTATATGAAAAGAACAAACACAAAGAAGATTATAACATAAATCACAAGAAAAAATAGAGTCACCGGTGGGAAATAAGCCCGACATACTTGTGCAACAAAATCGGCACAGAAACAAATATCAACGAATATAAACAAACAGTGAAGACTAATTAGTTGCTACAAAATGTGCGAGACATTTCAGTACAATCTCGATCGTAGTTTCTTCATCCTGCGAATACTTCTCTTCAATTTGGGCAAACAAAACTTAATTAAACAATTAATCAACCAAGAAAAAAGGAAAACTATAACCGCCAAGGCGATATTTGCAAATTTATAATCCAACTTCTACAAAAGTCAATTTATAAACACTGCTGCCTAGGTTCCGAATATCAGAATGTAACATAAAATATAGCCCAAATGGAGGGAAAAATTAAACAACAAATCATTGTTCCCCAAGGAAGCAAACACTGGCTATGTTTCTTCACCTTCAAATTGGTTCGAAGTTTACCTTCGCGTTCCGCCAGTTACGGTTGCAACGAAAAAAAAGAAGCAATCTTGGGGGTGCTTTTACAAAAGCAGAAATCTGTACCAGAAGTGGAGAATCCAACACTTGAATCGACCAAATCAATTAATACTGAAGTAAATTGATCACCCCCGACAGATCAAATGGATGTATAATTTGTATAATTGGGGAAAAGTAGCATTAGATTATCAAGAGTCTCGGGTAAGAATTTCCTTGCAAACAAATAACACGGCCGTTCACTCCCGTTCCACAAGCATGATTTAATCTGGACTTCTTTCTGCAGTATTGAAGAATAGTTTTCATCATAATACTGAAAAATATAAAACCGAAGCAGAGCTACGGCAGAAAGATATTAACCTTTTCATCACTTGTAACGTGCACGCTCTCTGAAATAGACTGCAAAAATAGTTGAAATGAAGTGCGTCAGTATTTAACCAATTCAGAAACAAATAAGATAGAACACCAACTATTCTGCATTCTACGAGTGTAAATTGAGGGGCCAAGGTGCCAGACCTAACCAAATAAGGTCCCGAAAACACAGTTTAATAAAATTCATGCAACTGAGTAATCTCCTTCCAGTTGATATAGTTCATATGATAAATTGTGATAGTAATAAAATCCATTTTTGAACAAGACAACAAATCGAGGGAAATAAAGTAGAATTTGGGAAGTCAAGTGAAAAACATAACCGAGATTGGAGGAAGAGCCGAGAAGGAGAATAAGACTTACAGTAAGATTTCTCATCAGCTCAGATGTTACATCCTCTGCTCTGTAAGCTTTTGGATGCCACTTCCCTTCAGACCAATCAACATGTGTTACTGACCAGTTGGAAATTCCAGCTGGGTCAAGCATCTGAAATGGTGAAATGGTGATGAAAAATACTCGAACGTCAAAACTAAAAACATTGGAGGGAAAAGAAAGGAAAAGACACCTTAAAAACCAAAAACAAAAGGCACAATGGTTCTCACATAGAAATAAGTAGGCAGATAGTGTTCGTCAGAGTAGCAGTTGCGTCCCTTTTCCATGCCTGGCTGTTCAATCAAAGGTACCAAATGGCAATAGCCGCTCAGTAAAATGTGCTAGTAATAAATATTCAAATCAATATGCTTAAGTACAGAGAAAAAGCAAATAAAAGCCAGTCAGCAGTGACTAAAATTGGTGCCACCAATTAATGTAAAAAAAGCTCCCAAGCAGAAGAATGTCAACCCCGCCCTTAAAATAATAAGAGGCCGCATGCAAAAATTTATCTCATTTTGCAGATAAAATAAAGTGTAGCAACATGTAACATCGGAGAGAGATATTTCAAGCAAGATATAAAGGGTTTGTCCTCTCTATTTGATAAATCTTGGAATAAAGTTGAATTACACAATCAATTGAATAATAATATGTTTCTTCTCTTTAATTCTTGAATATGACGAAGGGTTTCCGACTTTAGCTCTTATAAGGAAATGGTTCATTAAGGAATATCAGAAATTGGTAATCCTTAAGCACCACTATATCATAGAATGGTTTATTTTGGTGATGTGAAATGTGAATAAAAGTAGAGCTTTAAGCGCTAGCCACAATTTGCCTAGGCCAGAAAGGAAGTGTACCATTAAATATATAGTAAAATATCATTGAAAACAAAAATGAAACAAAGGTAAGTTGTTAATTGATGAAAATGTTCATAAGGAAACGGTGGTCACCTTGCAATAATCCCTAAATTTTGTGTAGTAGAGACTGTCAGCCATGACTATAAGAGCATGTTGCCGCTTCATTGTAAACCACTGCATTGTTCAAAACAATCAACACTTAAATGCAGAAATACAATTTAAAAAAATTAAAAAGAGAGTTGTTTGCTCCCTTTGTCATGTTCTTTTAAGCAAATAAACTTAAAAAATTCACACATCTATAATTTTTTCCTCCACATATTTGTTGTTAAAATATGAAACCACACCTGGGCTCCCTTCCGAAAGTCTTTCTTCTCGACTTCAGGTAACATATACTCAATGTATCTGCCACTTCCATGTGGACCAGGATCCTCGAAGCTGTAGAAAACGGGTTTAACCATTACCTCTCCTATTTATCTTTAAACAAACGTGATATCAATTACCACAGTACTAAAAATTAAATAAAACATGAACTTAAATAGGAAGTATTTCAAAAACCCTAGGAGTCTATCAGCATTTAAACCATGTCTCAAACCTTGGGGGATGCTTTTGTAATTAAAACATTTCTCAATGTGATTTCAAAAACCTGAGGGACCTACCCTCATTTAAACATTGCTCCATAGAGGCAATAATCATCAGTTAGGGTTTTTTTATAATTCAAATCGTGTTTCAAACCCTATATATTGACGTTAATAGTCGAGACCAAATACCAATTTTCATAATGAGGGATGGTCATTTTCATCTCAGCACTTCCATTGGTGTTTGTTGTTTCTTCGTCCATATCACTTCTGTAATTTGCCAAATTAGTTGCATACACTTTTAGATGCCTATCTCACAATGCATAACAATTTTTTTGTGAAGGATAATGTGTTCAATTTTTTTAGCTCCAATTCTTTTAATATTGATATTGACTAAAAGGTTAAAACCTCACCACAACATCAATAATATAAACCCACTAAAGATGATTTGTCTCCCCATCTAAGAACCTACCACAAAAGAAATAGCGACAAAAAAAGAAAAAGAAAAAGAAAAAATGCTGACTTACCAATCTACAAAGCTAATATTTGTGTACATGAGATAATTGTACACATAATCAAAATCATGAAGTGGTACGCAGCTGCAGTTCAGGAAAAAAAATGTTAAATTAGTATCTGATTACTATTTTTAGTTCCCAAAATAATCGAAAATGAAGAAGTTTGTAGAGACCAACCTGTCCGAAAGTAGTATAAAATGTTGGTTGTCTGGATCTTTAAGTGCGTTTCCTAGAAGCCGCCTTTCTGCATCAACCATTGAGATTTTTCCCCATACTACCTGCAATTTGTTCACCATTTTTAAAAGCATTCAGCTGATGGCAGTTTAGTTCTACAGACAGTGGTATGATTTATCACTTTTAGATTGAACAGAACAATCACAAAAAAATGATAATGAAGCAAAATTTAATGTAAATTGCAAACTAGAACTGTGATTTCCTTAATGTTAAGAGCAACTAATTCATGTAGCAAAAGAATAACATTGAGACGAGAAAACATCGTTTGGTTCACATAACTGCCTGTTAGTTAGTTTATAGTAGATCAAGCTCAACGAGTAATTGAAAGCATATATATCCAAAAGATGTAATACCAATTAAATTTGGAATCGAGATGTCTTTAACAAGTTACAAGTCAAAGATGATCTTGCAAGTATCAATGCACAGAAAACCAAGTTAAACCATAAGCCTAACTTGCTCAAATCCCTCTCACAAAATATGTAATATTTATTTATCCACGTGTAAATCCACAGCTATCTTTCCTAAGCAGGAATTATATACAGAACCATAAAAAAATTCGAAATAAGTTTATATAAATCCAGAACTCTAAGTTTAATCATAAGAAATGATTTGTTTTACACAAAGAAGCATAAAAATAGGTTATGCTTGTAATTTTTATTTTTATTGTTCCTTTGCAATGAACAGGAACAAGTAAGAAACAGCGGAACAAACCTTGCTGCTACGAATTTCTCGATTGATAAAATAACGGCTAAAATGAAGAGGTTTATCCTTGGATGCATGAACATACACGGAGAATCTACCTTCATGGCCCTGCCAGAGAAACGGAAACGTTAGAATAAATGTTGTTCAAACAAATTGCATCTATTTTAACACACAAAATAAGAACGTAAGTAAGTTCATAGGAAGTGATACTCGGGTTGGTAGTCGCAATAAAGAGAAACAAAATACCTGGAAAAACTTATCCCATAGCTTCTCAAATGGCAATGCACCAGGTGTCAGAAACATGAATGCAATTTTTGCCTTCGTTGAAATCCTTGGAGGCGAATCCAAAATATCTCTAATTACAACCCGAGAAGCAATTTCATCATCGGTAAGTTCTCTAGCAGGCGTAGGTGGGAGCCAACTTTGTAATGCTTTACAACCTTGAGATGAGAATACATAACATGCTGAAGAATTCTGAGGTGGATAGACATAAGCACAAACCAAGAACAAGCTAACTAAAGAAACCAAAACGATAATCCATGTTGGCTTCTTCAGTTGACCACGCTGGCGAGGCGCCGGCAATATTTGCATGTCCTTCATGCCTAAACGCCATGCCTGAGCTGACTTCATCTAGAAAATACGCATCACACGTCAACTCCCACAAATATAATTTTATCTTCTTCCACAGGTGGCCTCAAAATGCAAAGCCAGCCAAAGTAACCCTATCTTGTCTGCCTAAAGCAGACCTTGAAACACTGGATCCAGTAAGAATCTGAACCTGCATATCAGACATGTAACTTCATTTTCAACGGTGCAACCAAATTAAGAAACAAAAACCACTAACAATCAAATTCATATGAGCACCCTCACTTACATCCCAGTATTACGAAACTAAAACCACTAAAAATCAAATTCGGGCGAATAGAAATCAAAATATATGATAAAAACTTAAACACGTTCGAACATCCTAAGCTGTCCCAACCAAATCCAGGGGAAAATGAAAAATCATTGGAACCAAAAGGTTAAACCAATCTTGATTCATAATCAAATCCGCGATTTGCAAACTTCTAGAAATCACAGCCAACCTCACACACACACACACACACACACACACACACACACACACACACACACACACACACACACACACACACATAAATACATATTCGCAAACACGCACAGAGAGAACACGACGCTATGCCAAAGTCCATTAACACGCATTTAAAAGAAAACGTTATATTCATACGCAAAGGCAAATTACTGTATCCACTGTAACACCATTAAATGAACCTCTCCACTTCAACTTCCACTTCCACCAAAAAAAAAAAAAACACAGCAGTAAAACAAAATTCCAATATATCAGAAACGAAAAAAGCTTAAAAGGCACGCTTCAGTTGCGAATCCTTGAGCAGTGAGTATTTACCTGATTAATTGAAGAGTTGAGAGCTGGAAAACCAGATCGGAAATCGTGTAGCAGTAGGATGTTTAATTATGTATATATACACGCCTGTATATTATATTTGTGAGATCTAGGGCAAGTTGAGCAATCCAACCAATCAGAGAGACAGTGCGTATGTGAGACGATGCCTTTATATATATATATAATATATATATATATATTTATATATATGAAATCTACAGAAATCGCAGGAATACAGATTGATGTACACAATATTTTACTGGATTCTGCAGATGAATTTGGAGGATTCGGAGTTATGGTGTGTGAGCAGTGTGTGTGTGTGTGTGTGTGTGTGTTTGTTTGAGAGAGAGAGGATTTGTCTTTGTTTGTATCTCTCTATTTGTATTTGTGAGAGAGAGTTGAACGTTATATTGCTTCCGTCCAAGCAAACACAAATACATTACAGCCCCGGCTACCTTTTTAAATTAATTAATATTCACAGATTTATTTTTCAATAATTTGAAAGATTAGGGGAACAGTGAGCCACGCGCGTGAGGATGCGTGGCACGAAAATTGCCGGTGGTTAGTTAATTCCATTTAAAGTTTTATTCCATATTATACGAGTTAAATCATCGAATTTATCATTATATTAAAAAGTGAGAAATTTGTAAAATATTAATTACCATATCAAATTTAGGTGATACCTATCTAGGTGACAAAATTCAAATAATAGCCAATTTTTCGTGAAAGAAAATAGGTTGTTTACCAATTGCTAAAATTCCTTAATTTCCTTGTAGATTCCAAATAATTAGTGATTGGGACATCCAATTCAAATCATAATTAAATAATGGCTATTTAATTTCCATAAATTGTCTATTATTGGATGAGAATTGAGACCATTTATGGATTATAGTCATTAAATCCACATGCATTGAATCAATTTCATGTGTTAGAAATGATTAAGCACCTATTTTAGCTATACAATGAAAGCATGTATATATAAATGTAATTCTTCAATTTCCTTTTAAATGATATTTGACAATATATATATATATATATATATATATATATATATATATATATATATATATATATATATATATCCTGTTACAAAATTAAAAGGTAAGGAAAATGTAGGACAAAAGTGGATTACCTACTATTCTAATTGAAAAAGAAAAAAAAATCAGAATAGGCGTGCGGCGTGGCTAATCGGGAAACTAAAAGCGCGTGATCTAGCAATAACGTTTTTAAACTCCTGAGGCTGAACGTATCATTGACCATTTGACCTGTGTAATCCAATTCACTTAAACCTCAATTACCCCCAAACCCTTCAAGCGCGTGGACATTGCTCATTCAAATGTTGACCCTTGCGGTCAATGCTCTAATTCGTCGGTAAATAAATAAATAATTTGTTTTTAAAATAAATTTAAAATCTGCTGCGATAATCATGGGCTAAGATAAGCCCATCACAAAATTGGGCCACCCTATCTTTTAAGAAAAGGCCACACAATTTTGAATTTCCGATCAATCCAATTTTGACCAATTAAATACGGCCCTATAATAATATTACAATTGTTTTTATAATAGGAATATACAAGAGAGGCCCAAATGAAAATTAAAAAATAAGAAAAAAAGAATACAAATTAATAATTAATATTAATTATAAATAACAACGGAAAAGGATTTCCGAAATTAATTTTAAACCCCGAGTTCCTCTAACATAATACCTCCGCCCCTATTTCGAAACCCTAATTCATCGCCACCACTCAGGAGAGGCAGCGCAATAATGAAGAAGAAGAAGCAAACCAAGAGCAGCTCCGCCGTCGCCGCTGCGTCCGCCGCCGACGACATTGGTGGCCTCAAATCGATGATTCATTCGCAGAGAGAGTTCTTCGACCACTTAGTAGACTTGATACCGGCGAGATTCTACTTGACGAACGACGACGACGAAGATTCGAAGCCGTGGATCAAGGGTCTCTCGAAAGCCGCGAAGGCTTCCCTGAAGCAACAAACCAGAGAGAACATCAAGCTCGCCCGCCGCAACCGATTCGACCCCGACGGCGAACCTTCCTCCACCCTCCAACTCCAACAGCAGCAGCAAGCTAGCAGCTCCGACGACGAAGATCTCGATGGCGAGCCTGAATCTAAGCCCTCCGATATGGAGGAGGACAAAAAGTCTGTTACTTATGAAGAGCTGAGACAGAAGCTGCGCAGAAAGATTGAATCTTTGCGTGGAAACCGCAGTGAGAAGAGCATTCACGAAAAGAAAGTGAAGCTGAAAAGAGATGGGAAAAAGAGGAAAAGAGATGGTGATGAAAATGATGGAGGGCATAGTGGGAAGGGAGCGCAGTCGAATGGGAACGAGAATGATGAAGAGGAGGAAATTATCGAATACGGGAAGGTGAAATTGGGAGACGAAGATGAAGGGAAACATGCCAAGAAGAAGAGTAAATTGTCAAAGGCGAAAGAGTTGGAGAAGGCGAAGAAATTGCAGGAGGCGAAGAGAGAGAATCCAACAGTTGCAGAGAAAGAGGCGTGGAAGGTTGCTGCAGCTAGGGCAATGGGAGTGAAGGTGCACGATAATCCACGGTTGATTAGAGAGAGCATGAGAAGGGATAAGAAGAAGAAGGAGAAGAATGCAGAGAAGTGGAAAGAGAGAGTCGAAACACAGGAGAAGATGAAGGGGGAGAGACAGAGGAAGAGGAGAGACAACATTGTTGGAAGGATCAACGAGAAGAAGTCGAGGAAGATTGCCAAGCGCGAGAAGAAATTGATGAGGCCTGGCTTCGAGGGCAGAAAGGAGGGCTTCATTACTCCCAAGTGAAGGTTTAAGTTTTAAATTTTAATTTTTTTTTTTGGTTTTGTAATTTGCTTTCACTAAAAGTATTGACGATTTTATTTATATGTTCTTGTTATGTTTGCTCAATGAATTCTGAGGTTATGAGTATCCATGACTAGACACCCGTAGTGGTAATCGATTTTCCTCAATGTGGTCATCGTTACATGCTATAAAAGTTTTTTGCTTGGCTTTCTCTACATTTCAAATTTAGTTCTTGTATTGGAGTTGGTTGCGACGTGGTTGCTATGCCAAAATCGAGTACCTCTGTTCTGTTTCTACAATCTTGATTATGCTTTTATTTGCAATTGCGTTGTCGATGTTAGAATTTTGAGTCTTGATTTTAGTTCTGATAATATGATCTCACATGTGGTTGAGGCTGTTGGTTCTCAACCTCCATTCTGTAATATTTGTTTCTCTTCTCCGGTCAGTCTTGGACTGCCCGTGTCTACAATTTGTTGTCTACAATTTGGCTTCTTTCCGTTGTGCAGATAAGATATGGGACTATTTTTATTTTATTTTATTTTATTTTTCCAGATAGTTATTTATCAATAACTGCCGATCGCTGCGAAAAATGATTAGTCGATACTGTTTTTTCTGTTTTGTGGCCATTGTTTGACTTGGCTTCAACCAAGATTTGAGGTTGTTTCGAGTAATTTAGAATCATTGATTGGCGTTAGAGTACGAAGCTAAACATCATGATAGCAGAATTGAAACCACCGATTGATACGCATAACAATGCAAAATTCGGGCACATTATTAACACATAACTTTGAGATAACTGTTGGTCGGTAAATATTATGTTCGGTCTCGTAGATTGCAGGTTATCTATAACGCTTATGTTTCACGAACTCGTACGCACGTGTGTGTGTGTGTAAAATGTATGGTGAAATATATCCTCTTGCACTTGTTACATCAGTATATCTTGGTGGTGGATCTGGTAGTTCGTTTGTTGATTGATGTTGAAACATAGAGTAAAGTTGCAAATACACCCCATGTGTAACTGGAATTTGCTACAAATTCCACTATGAAATACAATGTACCAAAATACCCCTGTAAAGTGTTTTACATAATAAAAAAACCCTTCATTTGCAAGGTGAAAAAGGGTCTATTTCCTGGGGGTGTATTTGTACTTTACTCTTGAAACACCCTCCAACAGATGAGTAGTTCATCTGGTAAATATCAAAGCCACAAACGGTATACGTCAACATTACGTAAATAAAAATATATTAAAATATCAACAAAAAATAACAAAATAAATAAATAATTACATTCCCTTGAATAAGGGTGGTAAACGAGCCGAGCCGACTCGTGAGCTCGACGAGCCGGCTCATAAAAAGCTCGAACTCGGACTCGAGATTTTCGAGCTCGAGCTGGTTTTTAGTTGTTCATGAGCTCGCGAGCCGGATTTATTATTATTTTTTTATTTTTTATATGTTATTTTTATTTAAATAATGTATAATAATATAAAATATTATAGAAATAAATACAAATATTAAAAATATATATAATTACAATTTAGCTTTTATTTTTTATTTTTTTAAAATAATTTTTAATAATAAAATAATAATTAAAAAAATATTTAAAAAAAAAAAAAAAAAAAAAAAAAGACAATGGGCTCGAGCTCGACAAAATTGACACGAGCTCGAGCCAAAAAAAGAGGAACTCGACGAGCTCGAGCTCGAGCTCGACAAAATAAACTCGAGCTCGGCTCGTTCACACCCCTACCCTTGAAGCTTGCAAGTTCTTACTGCAATGGCTGCCTGCAAGAACAAGATCTTGTTTAGAAACTTCAACTACTTTATAATGTACTAACTGTACCGTATAATGTTTAATGTACATTGTATCTGTGTGGTCAAAACTGAGGCAAGAAACATAGAAAATCTTATCAAGAAATAGCAAACCTTATTTGGGTTTAGATATATACATTAACATTATACATACAGATATACACAGAGAAAGAAAGAAACATGGTGAATGAATCTTTCAAGTTAATTTGGTGGTGAAACTCATCTGATGAGGCTAACATGAGAAGTAGAGAGCTAAATGTAGCCAACGACAACTTGCCGGAAAACATTTTTGAATCTCCGGCAAGTCATCCTTGGCTGCAATCCACTCTCTGCCTATCTGTTGGGTGCTAAATACCAACACGCAAGTGTACGTATCGCAAACAAGTAGTAAAGTAGACTCGTGAGAGTCGGATGTCGATCCCACAGGGAATACGCAAATTATTTAATCCTAAGTACCAAATTCTAACAATTGTTATTTTTATCCAGCCTACGCAAGGTTGTCAATTTAATTAACTAAATAAATTAAAATAATTAAGAAAGCAAGTAATTACGAGAAAATATCAATAATAAACGGATCTAGGATTTTATCTTCCCCCTATGCGATAATTCTTCACCCAATTAATCTCCTATTATGCAAGTTACGATTCCCGATTATTAACCCAAGACACGAAATTATTCATAACCAGCTGTCGCTGCGCTATAAACCTATTATTCATAAAAGATTCACTATATGTCTATGCAAACCTAGTATAAATAAAGCATTAAATAACAAGTCTCGACAACGGCTACCTAAGGTATTATCTGTATGTCTACGATAATACATGCAATCAACACACGCATTCGGTGAAAAACTACTCGAAGGCTCTTCTATCCCTGTTCTAATTATTAAAACGATCTGTCAATCAATTCTAACAATAACAAATAGCAACATAAGTTAGCTACGCTCATGCACTAAATACGATCAAGATCGAAGAAATAATCGAAGAATTAAACTTGCATAAAAGTAGAAAAATAGGTTCGAATCACCACATAGGGTTCCAATAAAATCCTAGAATAAAAACTTAGCTACTCATGTTCGTAACGACAAGCATAATAAAAATATGAAAGTTCATAAAAATCGAAGAATAAAAGTAAAAGGAAAACTCGGATGAAGATTCGTCAAGTCTTCGTCTTCGTTCTCTTGCTCGCGTGTAGAAAGATGAAAGATAAAAGATAGATGATAAAAAGATGATGCCTAATTGTGTGTCTGACTTGGTCTTATATAGGGTGAAGAACTTGGGGAAGAAGGCAGTTTCCTTGTGCAATTAAAATCCCTTTTCTGCGCAATTTCGGAGTCTCGGACGGGGGTCCCACGATTTGCACTAAAACTGGGACGGGGGTCCGAGCTTTAAATCTTCAGAATTTTGATTTTTTCACTTTTGGCCCATATTTTCTCCAAAATTGCAGTTTTGACCCCATACTTTTCCAATTCTTCAATTTGTCCCTAAAATACAAATAATAACCAAATTAAGCACCAATTATCGTAAAAACACATCAAAAGCTCCAATTAAAAGGTACAATTAAGTGTATAAATATACACTTAACACACCCCCAAACTTGAACTTTTGCTTGTCCTCAAGTAACATCAAATTAATAGCACAAAACAAAACCATACATCTCATTACATAGATCGATGGGTCAACTTAGCGTTTTCAGAACTTGCAATTATGATGATAATTCCTAGGTATTCGCAAGTTTAACATTCAACGGTACTTAGTCACTCACCATTACCAACAATCACAAATCATACAATTGCTTCAAGTATCTAATATTTGCAAGTTAAAGATAGACAGAATTTATACTTACATGCATATATTTGACTCCAAATACTCACCAAATTATTTTACTCAACTAATATTGAACAATAAGCTATTGGGATCATTGGGGCTTTGTGGCTTTCAATTGTTAGGCTCTTTGGTCCGAGGTAGGTAATATGGGAATGTGTGGCTAATTTTCTTGAATTTAGGTGATTACGCCAAAAATTGAAAGATAGGCGTTTGAAACAATGAATTCACCTCTAGGGACTTTAATAAACTCGATTCTCCAAAATTCACATGTCAACACTTTTACCTTGAGGCAATGGATCGAGTTTTCAACACAATTCATCCACTAGTCCTTATTTCTCCCTTCTAATCTATTCTTCTTCTTCTTTTACTCTTTTTTTTTTTTTTTTTTTTTTTTTTTTTTTTTTTTTTTTTTTTTTTTTTTTTTTTTTAAAACCGGGGATTTTAAATTTTTTTTAAAAGGGCCCCATATAAAACCCCTTTCCCCTTTTAACCAATTTTTTTTTTTTTTCCCAAAAAAAAAAAAAATTTTTAAAAAACTTTTCCCCCAAACCCCGGGGGAAATTTTTTCAAAAAACCCCCTTTTTCCCCCTCCCAAAAAGGGGAAAAAAAAAAAAACCCTTTTTCCCCCCAAGGCCCAAAAAAGGGTTTTAAGGAAAAAATTTTAAGGGGGGGTTTAAAAGGCCCAAACGTTTCAAAAAAGGCCCAAATCCCCCCCCAAATCGTTAATAACCCAACTTTTTAAATAAAAAATGTCTAAGGGGGAATTTTAAA
>NW_012193138.1:2317096-2358173 GCF_000504015.1 Erythranthe guttata
CGAATCACCACATAGGGTTCCAATAAAATCCTAGAATAAAAACTTAGCTACTCATGTTCGTAACGACAAGCATAATAAAAATATGAAAGTTCATAAAAATCGAAGAATAAAAGTAAAAGGAAAACTCGGATGAAGATTCGTCAAGTCTTCGTCTTCGTTCTCTTGCTCGCGTGTAGAAAGATGAAAGATAAAAGATAGATGATAAAAAGATGATGCCTAATTGTGTGTCTGACTTGGTCTTATATAGGGTGAAGAACTTGGGGAAGAAGGCAGTTTCCTTGTGCAATTAAAATCCCTTTTCTGCGCAATTTCGGAGTCTCGGACGGGGGTCCCACGATTTGCACTAAAACTGGGACGGGGGTCCGAGCTTTAAATCTTCAGAATTTTGATTTTTTCACTTTTGGCCCATATTTTCTCCAAAATTGCAGTTTTGACCCCATACTTTTCCAATTCTTCAATTTGTCCCTAAAATACAAATAATAACCAAATTAAGCACCAATTATCGTAAAAACACATCAAAAGCTCCAATTAAAAGGTACAATTAAGTGTATAAATATACACTTAACACTATCCCATGTAAGTCTCTCCGATGGGAATGCATGCAATTTAGTATAGCTACCTATACATTCATTTCCTCTGTAACAACATCCACTTATATAAGTGTATATATATATATATATATATATATATGGAATTTTTTGAAAAATTCCCAGTTGATCTATAATCATTTCGTGAGCAACTTTATTGGCTGGAAGATGGATAGCATTGGGCCTACTTGCTAATTATGGATCACAACAGGGGATGGGTTTTTTTGGTATAATTCCAAAATTATTGTTTTTGCTATATATAATATGCTTGAATTCTGGGATAGAATAAATAAATTTGTGAGAGAGATAAAATGGTCAAAAACAAGAAAATGATGGGAGGACGGAGGTTGACTCTTGCGGACTCGATAAGCCGTCTTTTTTTTTTTTTTTTTTTTTTTGCTCTCTTCAAGTATTCATCCTGTCTGCACAATAAGAAAATTAAAAAAGAAATATTTATCTTTTTAATTGGGTATTTACCTTTTTCCTTTTACTTTTTTTTACTTTACTTCTAAAGTAACTTTCATTTTTTCCCTCGTATTTTTGGTCTAAAGTAACAATATTTTCCCTTTATTGTTATTTTTGAGTGATCTTTCTTTAGACACATCAATTTTATAACCACCAATTTTATTATATGATACATACAACATAGAGAATTAATGATCGATTATAAGAGAGCCCGTACGTTGTGAAATTCGACAGCAGCAGCAGCAGCAGCAGCAACAACAACAACAAAGAAAAACGATTTAATTAATGTTTTCGCCAGAAACCGGCATTATTCGCATGTAACTAGCAAAGGCTCTTCAATCTCAGGCTTCTGCTTCGACTCAGCACCACAGCACTTACGAGCGCAGCTCTTCTTTTCCACATTTGTTGGAACAGTAGTAGTTACTGCAGTACTAGGCTTACTATTAACGATGTCCTTATTGTTACCTCCTCGTACTTTTTCTCGTACAGGAGTCGTTTCTTCCTCCTTAAGCAACATCATGCTGTTGAAGATGACCAGCAAGCATGTCCCGACATCGGTCAACACAGCAACCCAAACAAGTGGATGACCGGCCACGGCTAACCCCAACACCCCAACTTTTGTCACCATCGATATTACGACATTCTCGATAATCTTACGCTTCACTTTCTTCGCAATACGATAAGCTTTCGGTATTTTCCGAATGTCGTTCGAGAATAGAACAACATCGCCTGATTCCATTGCAAGCGCCGATCCAGATACCCCCATCGAGATTCCTATCTCCGCTGTGGCTAGTGCTGGAGCATCGTTTATGCCGTCTCCAATCATGGCTGTGGGGCCCACCGCCTGCAGCTCTTTGATGATTCTTGATTTTCCCTCCGGTAGAAGCTCTGAGTGAATTGCCTCTAAACCTCCTCCTAACTGATCCACATCAATTTATATTTATTAAAAAAAATATATTAATTTTGATGGCAGGTTATTTGTAACATTAATTTTGTTTTTTTTAATAAAAACCTGGTCTTGTGCACGCATGGCGGCTCCGTGTGAATCTCCGGTCAGCATGACGGTTTTGATGCCTAATGAGTTCAGTTCATGAATTGCTTCCTTTGCTCCGGTTCGACATGTGTCGGAGAGAGAGAAAATGCCAGCTGGACATGACCCTAAGAAGACGTAACCGACCGACACTCCTTGATCTGTCTCGTAACCTTCTAATGTCGGAACTGTATCGTAAGAAAAGCGGACAAAAATGATTGAGATGTTGGAAAAATAATAAATGCTCAAGAAATAGTGTACTATTGCGGCTTGTGTTTTCCCACCTGCATTACACCCTGCTCTCGAAACAATCTTCTTGTTTCCGATGTGTATCTCGTTATCTTCAATTTTGCCATAAATCCCTTCACCTGGGAAATTCTCGAATTCCTCAACTATGTCGGGTTTCGCCTCGATTCCACGTGCTCTCGCAAAGTCCACTAGTGCAGCTGCCATTGGATGGCTTGATTTGCACTCTATGCTCGAAATCCTGATAAAATAAAAAAAGCAGATAATCAACTTTCATCCTTTTCGATCTATCGAAAAAGCTTCGCTTGACTATTTACCAATGTAGGAGCGTATTGAAGCTGACATCGTTGTGGAGAGATTTGAAATCAACGACGAGAAATTCTCCCCTAGTTATGGTTCCAGTTTTATCAAAGGCCATGATCTTTATCCCAGAAAGAGTTTCGAGATGCTCTGCTCCTTTAAACAGAACACCTAAAGTTGCTGCTTTCGATAGCGCACAGAACATGGCGACAGGTGTCGAAAGGAGAAGCGCGCACGGACATGCTGTCACTAAGACAACAAGAGCCAAGTGGAACCATTCTTTCTTGTTTCCGAGTTGGAATACCAGAGGGACTACGGCTATCGAAGCCGATATCACCACTATTGCTGCAAGAAATTTAAAAAAATAATTTAATTTAGGACATAATTACTATCGAATGATCCAAAGCCGAAGTTTGTACTAATCCTAACCTGGTGTGTAGTACTTGGCACACCTGTCCATAAATCTCTGAGTTTTCGATTTCTTGATTTGAGCATCTTCTACAATCCTTGCAATTCTAGCCACCACTGAATCTTCCGCCACAGCGGTCGTTTTAACGCTTATGTATCCTTAAAATAAACATCACCATTGAACTTGGGCAATAATATATATATATATATATATATATATATATATATATATATATATATATATATATATATATATATATATATATATATATATATATATATATATAGAGAGAGAGAGAGAGAGAGAGAGAGAGAGAGAGAGAGAGAGAGAGAGAGAGAGAGAGAGAGAGAGAGAGAGAGAGAGAGAGAGCAAACTAGGATCAAAGTGTTATTACCGTTGATATTTATCGTTCCCGCCCAAACAGGGGAGTCCTTTTGTTTGGACACGGGAAAGGATTCTCCGGTCAGAGTTTTCTCATCAACTTCACAGTTGCCTTGCACAACAACTCCGTCAATTGGAATAGTTTCGCCCGCCTTCACAGCTAAAACGGTGTTCAAAGGAACTTCATCCGCGTTGACTTCTTGACCGGTCTCAGCTAAGACAGCTCTTTGCGGTACCATACTAACTAACGACGACATAACAGCAGTGGCCTACACAAAAAAATGAACAATAAGCAGCTTGTAAGAGAAACATCGGTTCTTGATTTTAAGTGAATCAAGAAAGTATTTTTATTTTTCATTAGTATCGTTTGACCTTATAACTAGCCCTCGATTCGAGCCATTGGGATACTGTAAACAGAAAAACGACAGTTCCAGCCTCCCAGTAATCTTGCAGGGCAATTGATCCAGCAACTGCACGACATTATTACATAATGCGTTAGATTCTACAATCCAATGTAGTTATGGACAGATGTTTTAAATACTTTTTATTTTAGCACCTGTAATAAGAACAAGGATGTTGATATCAAATGTGAGATTACGAATCGCTGCAAACGCCTTGAGCATAATTTGTGGGATCCCGACAACAATCGCTCCGACAGCTAACCATCGAAGAGGGCTGTAGAAATACTTACAAAACGACAGCAAAAGTAATACACCACTAGCAATTGTATATGTGCTTGGCCATTTGTGCTTATGGTTTGTCTCACCAGACACTCGAACATTCGCCTCTAATCTTGCTCGATTCAGTGCCTTAACTGCCACAATCACAATACAAATACGACGATTTTTTTTTTAAATAACCGAAACAAAGGAGCATGATAATTAATGATTGATAAGTATTTTTTACCTATTTGAATCTGGGAAACGAGGAGAGAGTCGTGAACAACAATCAATGTCTTTGTAGGAACTACCACCGTGAAATCTTTGACACCATCTAACGATTTAACGATGTTTTCGATCAGTTGAATTTCGGACGAACAACAAAGTCCCAATACGTCGAAGTAGCTTTTCTGTAGCTTCTTGTCTGTAGAATCCATGTCTATCTTTTTCTTGATCTCCAATCTGTACAAAATATTGCAAATAAAAACTCAATTTGTGATCAACACCTACTACATTTTACATTTTATAATGTGAACAAGACAAACACTTACATGTTAGAAAATAACAAATTAATATGTTAAAGAGCTGACTTTGAGTGGTTATATAAAGAATATTATATTTCAGGTTTTATATACGTGTACATGAGAAGCTGCTTGCTTACACGAAACCATCGGTATCAATGAAGAGACAACAGACACTGTAAGAAATAATAAAAACTGACTGACAGAAATAACTCATCCTGTCAATAAGTAAATTAAAAAGCGTGCTTTTATAGTAGCGACAAGTATACGTACACGTGAATCTTCGCGCGCTTTTGGTGAACAAATTATCGCCGGTGGTTTCTGAAAAACCACCACTTCCGACGAAACCACCGGTGCCAAAGTGTCCATTTTTTATGCAGCGTTCTCATCTGAAACTATCGCCGCACCCGCCATGCAACTTGTCGGAAGCAAATCGTGAATCAATCTTCGCACATTCGGAACGCAAATCCTGGTCTCGTGGGCTGCGATTTATACATTGATTTTCCATGCAACGGTTGAATTTTGAGAACGGACATGGTTGTGTGGTTACTGAGATTCCAAATCGTGACCTAATTCGTGACAGAGTTGATGATCCTTGTGAACTGATTCAATATCAGAAGCAGGGGGAGTTAGCACACTATGTGTTTGTGAAAATGTCACTGAGAGAGGTAGACTTGCATTTCAGCAGCAACTTGCTGTTGAAGATCACAAGCAAGTAAGCAAGCACTGCTGCCCACACAACTGGATGCATTACCAGCAATGGCTGAATCCCAACACCCCAATCTTGGTCGAGGTAGTAGATATCATTACATTCTCGATAATTTTGCGCCGGACTTTCTTCGCAATAACAAAAGCTTTCGGTATTTTCCGAATGTCGTTCGTCTCTTACGATTGGGTTAATCATAAGATTTTAATAAACAAGTCAGCTACCAAGGTGTTTTATCTTTCGAATCTCTTACATTGTTCGTCTTTAGCGAGATTATGTTGTTTGCACGTATGCTTTTATTGCGTTTTATCGAACTCTTTTTTTTTTCTTTTTCTTTCTTTTTTGGGTTTATTGTATTGTGTTGGAAAATTTCGACCTTTTTTTTTTTTAATCAAGTTCACATTATACCCGAATTTAGAACGGAAATTTATAAATTAGTGTAATCTTCAAATTTCTAAAATTGGAATGATTTTTTTAGAACGAAAATTAGATCCATTTTTAACTTTCGATTTTCTTTTAGAAAAACTAGCATTTTTTCTCCCGTGCGATGCACGGGATATTATTTTAAAAGTGAAAAAAGAATAACTTTAAAAGTGAAAAAAAAAATCAATTTAAGACATAATAAGAAAATATAGTACACTAACATAGTAAAATTTAATAATGTAGTATTGTTCATATTTTATATAGCATTAGTTTTTTTTAAAAAAAATCTTATATATTAATATTTATAATCCAAATATATAGATTAACATTTATCAAATCGTATTTCTATCTTTATCTCTTAAGATTTAAGATATATTGATGGAAAATAGAAGATTGATAATTGTTGAAAATAAATAGTTAGAAATTAATAGAGAAAAAATATTTAAAATAAATAATTACAAAATATCATTAGGGTTTTTTAGGGTTGCCTAGCGTTTCTTTCTTTTATATATAAGATATCCGAAAAACCTATTTCCGATCAGTTCCGTCCGGTTTCGACATCTAATAAATGCCCTTTTCCCATTCCAGTGTCATTGTTGTAATTTGATGCTATTTCGCAGACAATTTCATTAAAAAATAAAACTTAATGCTCAGGCACATCAGGTTGGGCTTTTATATGGGCCCCGGTTTAATCTTTACTGCTTTATGGCCGACTTTTTTTTTCTTTTCCTTTTTATCTTCACGAATACACTCCCCATTAACCTTTATTTTTCCAATTCTTTATTCCCTAATTAATTAATTAATTCGTTAATCTTATTAATTAACAAATAATAACAAGTGAAAATGACATAGCAATTAGTTAATTACGTTTTAAAAATAAATAAAAATAAAATCCTCATCATTGAATAAATAGCTTTAAATTCCATAGTTATGGTTGGGATTGACAAATCATGAGAAAATAATTAGTCATGCCTAATTGTTGGAAAAAAATATATCAAAAGACCGAGGGCGTATCCGTAAATAAGAAGAAGAATAAGGGCCATAATGTTATCATGCTTTTTCCTTTATTTTGCTTTGGTTTTATTTTATTTTCCTCTTTTCTTTTGTTGCCTTTAATCAAATCTTTTGACCGTTGCTTTTCTCCTCTTCACCAACGTCTCTCTCTCTCTTCTCTCTCTTCCCCTTTCTCTCTCTACACCACACCACACCAGTGTTGAAGCAGCAAGCAAAAAACAACTTCTGCATTGGGGTACGAATGTTCTCTTTCATTCGATTCTCATTTTTTCTCTTTCTCTGTTTACTAGCTACGCTGTAGAGGGTTTCATAATTCATACATGAATAATTATCATTTCCTGAAACGAGGTTTTAGTTTTTGTTTTGCCCCATGTTTGGTCACCTAAAAACCCATATTCACGATTCTTCGTCTTGGTTTACTATTTGCAGGAATTAAATTGTTTGTACACGGGCTTTTGTTAATTCATCAAAATCCGTATTTCCTCATTTTCCTTGGATTGTTAAAAGAAATTCTCTCTCTCTCTCTCTTTTTTTTTTTTCCAAAGAGGGTTTGCTCTGACTATCGCGTCAGTAGTATTGCTGTTTCATTTTTTCTTTTCTTTTTTTTTTTAATTTTTTTTAATGTTTTCTACAGAGGGATTGATTATTTTGTGACATGATTTCCGCCATGTGTTTGTTAAAATTACCGAGTCGTTGATTGATGTTCATCCTCTCTTCTTTGTCCTACTTATTTGTTTCTTTTCATAGAGATGTTTCGGATCCATTCTGTTTTCAATACATTTCGTCACATAAGTTTTGTTTTCGACTTTTTCTCGGTTCGAGGAGGCCTTAATTTCTGATTTTTTAATCATGTGATGGACTAATAAGAAGCATTTGCTTTAGCCTTTAATGTGTTTGCTGTGTGTTCCCACTGACTTTATGATAAAGATTTTCACCTGAAAACTAAATTTGAATTATCCTTTTTTGTGTACTCTTGGTAAGTTTCCACCCTCTAATGTTCCGGTTTTCGAAAACCCCAGAACTACTATAACCTATCTGATACGAGATAATAGATGAAGGCCCTAAATTGCAGTTTTCTCTTTTATCACTTTATAAGCTGTCTTCAGATCAAAGTAAAGAATCTCCACTGTTTGTTGCTAAATAGCCTTAGTTTTGTCTCTTTCTTTCTAGTTTGTATCTCCCCTTTCTTTGCTGCTTACACTTCCTATGATTCTACTTCTAATACTTATTACTTTCTCTCTGCAGAGAGGGATTTCCTTATGAATCTTGTAGGGACACAAAGACAGCTTTGTCTTCGTGGTTCCCATTTCGATTCAGGCCTGAAAAATTCCTAGAAAATTAAAAGACAATGGGATGTTCTTCATCCAAGTTGGACGATGAAGAGGCTGTCCAGTTATGCAAAGACCGTAAGAAGTTCATCAGACAAGCCGTCGAGCAAAGAACAAAATTCGCATCGGGACACATTGCTTACATACAAGCCATGAAAAGAGTGTCCGCTGCACTTCGGGAATATATTGATGTGGACGAGCCTCGTGAGTTTCTATTGGATTCATTCACAACGCCAAAGAAAACAACGAGCCCGGGTTTTATATCTATAACACCTGGTGGTTCCTTCTCAGTGACACCGTTTAAAACCGAAACAAAATCTTCTTACAAAATAAACTACTTTAAGTCCGGTGGAAATTCGTCTGTTTCTGTTGAAGAGAGACCACCTCAATCACCGGAAACTTACAGAGCTGAAGCTTTCTACTCTCCCACGCCTCATTTTGGCATGGATAGCATGTTTTCTATGCAATCATCTCCGATGAATTCTTCGTTTTTTCAGTATTCGCCCAACAATAGGCCTAGTTTTCCTCCACCTTCTCCACAAGCATCTCAATGGGATTTTTTCTGGAACCCGTTTTCTTCGTTGGATTACTATGGCTACCCAACAAGAACCAGTCTTGATCAGACAATGATGGATGACGATAATGATGGGCTACAGCAAGTTCGAGAGGAAGAAGGCATACCTGATTTAGAAGAGGAAACGGAGCATGAAGAAGTTGATGTTAGGAGGGTGTTTAAGAAAGAAGAGAGCGTTAAGCGAGAACTGAACTTTGATAGAGAAGAAGTTGTTGTTGAAGATGTTAACGATAGTGATGATAGTGATGACAGCGACTGTGAAATGGAGGAACATGTCCAAGAAATGCCTTCCCAAGAACAAGAAAGTGTAGAAGTGGCGAAATCGCAAAATGTGGGGCAAATAAGTAAAAAGGAAGCAAAGGCAGTTGCGGATTGTGAATCAAGAGAGGAAACGACACCTGGATTCACTGTATATGTGAATAGAAGGCCGACGAATATGGCGGAAGTTATTAAGGATCTTGAAGATCAATTCATGGCTGCTTGTAATGCCGCTGGAGAGATGTCATGCATTTTGGAGTCGAGCAGAGCTCAGTACTCATCACCATCATCATTGAATGATCTAACAGGTCTGAAAATAATCTTAAATTATCTTGGAATGTTGCGTTAATCAAAGCATGATTTTTTTCTTGTAATTTAATAGATCTTTTAGCTCAACCTGCCAATATATATGTTGATATCGATGAAAGATGACAGTTGTTATCTGTGATAGAATCCAGTCGTTTATAATGCATTAATTTCACTCTCAAAAGGAATTCTCATGTGAAGAATATGCTTCAAGAAAGCGTGTTAAGATAGCCAGTCAAATTCATCTTTCTTTTGAATAGATTAATATTTGTCATCTTTCGGTGTTTCCAAATTCAACCGACGGCAGCTAAACTTAGCAGAAATGCTTCTCACGTCAACTGTTGTAGTCTAGTCATACATTAATTTTTTTTCTCCTTTTGCACAAATGCTCTGTCTAGTATTTCAAGTTCTAATTGAATGGTCTTTCAAAATTTGTTCTCTAATCCATCATTCTCTTTTTCTTTATTGATTACAGCAATGAAGATGCTTAATCCAGTAGCATTATTTAGATCGGGTTCGTCTCGATCATCATCATCAAGATTTATGGTCAGTGCTTCAGCTTCAGCTTCAGCTTCAACTTCAAGAGATGAATGCTCCGAAAGCAGCAGCGACTTCTCCGAAGAATCTTGCATATTTTCAGGCAGTCACCAATCAACTCTTGACAGACTCTACGCTTGGGAAAAGAAACTTTACCAGGAAGTTAGGGTATGCATGCTTCTCAAAACTTTTCTTGAAACATTAAAAATCCTCAGAAAGTTATCCAATGTGAGTTACTAGTAAGTTATCATTGACAGGCTGGCGAGCGTATTCGTATAGCGTACGAAAAGAAGTGCACGCAGCTAAGCAACCAAGACGTAAAAGGAGACGACCCTGTTTTCGTGGACAAAACAAGGGCCGCCATTAGAGATCTTCAAACCAAGATAAAAGTCTCAATACACACAGTTGAAGCCATCTCGAAGAGGATCGAAACCCTAAGAGACGAAGAACTCGAGCCTCAGCTTTTAGAATTGGTTCAAGGGTATATTCCAAAATCCATTTTTTTTATTTCTTCCTAGTATTAATGAGATATATTAATGATCCCATTTTTGTATTCTAATAAATTTGTTCGACAACAAAATTACGAAAACAGATTATCAAGAATGTGGAAAGTAATGGCAGAGTGCCATCAACTGCAGAAGCGTACGCTAGACGAAGCCAAGATATTACTTGCCGGAACACCTTCGAAAAAAAATATATCAAAGTACACAATAATGTCACCATCGGAGCCTCACAGGCTAGCTCGTGCTGCCGCCAGTCTCGAGGCTGAGCTAAGAAACTGGAGGGCATGCTTTGCTACGTGGATCGTTGCTCAACGATCCTACGTGCACGCACTGACAAGCTGGCTGCTTCGATGCGTGGGGCCCGATCCCGACGCGTCGAAATCGCCGTTTTCTCCCCGAAGGTCTTTGGGGGCCCCACCTATATTTCAGATATGCATCCATTGGTTGAGATTCTTGGATGGGGTAAGGGAAGCAACGGTGCTTGATGGAATGGACTTTTTTGCTGCTGGGGTGGGGTCGTTGTACGAGCAGCAGCTGAGGGAAGATTCTAGAAGGAGATTGTCTAGTGGCGGCGGTGGTGGTGGTGGTTCGAAGAGGTTTGGTGGGGACCACATGGTGGTGGAGGTGATTGGTGGTGGTGGTGGTGATGAAGATGAAGTGGTGACGGCGGAGAAAATGGCTGAGGTCGCGATAAGAGTGCTGTGTGCTGGAATGTCGGTTTCGGTGAGTGCACTCACTGAGTTTGCTGTTTGCTCGGCACAAGGGTATAAGGATTTGATCGAGAAACGGGATACTAATGGCGAGACGAAAAGTTTAGATGGAAAAGGAAATTGAGGGGTTTTTTTTCTTTTCTTTTTTCGGTAGAGTTATAGTGTAGCAGGAAATGAATGTACATTATTACAAAGTTTAACTTATGTTGTAGCAAATAGGTATATGTGTAGCTTTTGCTCTATATGCATATGCAATTTTCACCTGAATTGTAAGAACAGAAGATAAACAGGTTGTTGTAATCCAAGAAAGGTTTTTCATTTTCAATTATTTTTCGAATTTAATGAAATATATATATTTACTGTTTTTTCATGCTAATAACTTCCTAAATCAGTAAAACAAATTCCTGTATATGATTTGACTTTTATATTACAAGTATTTGATACTCATAAATTGTTGATTTTCGATATAATTGACGCAATCTATTTTAAATGAATTTGATCATAACTATTTCAATTAATATATAGAAAGTTTAAAATTAGAGGGGTCTAGAATACTGAGGTTATATGGTAAATAGGGAGTGATCTTGAAATCAACAGTAAATTCTTTGACTGCATTGCACAACATAATATTACATTCTTACTAAAAGTAATGCCATTTCTCTTGTATAAATACCTCCAACCAAAATACAAAATTACATGCAAAAAAAAAAAAAATTAATTACATAATTATCAGCAAAAGAATAAATATGACAAGGAAAAGGATAACGCACGAGCTAATAAGCAACGAAAGCAAGAGAAACGCGACACTGCTAAAAAGGACAGATGGTTTGGTCAAGAAAGCGAACGAACTCTCTGTCCTATGTGGAGTCGACATTGCGATTGTTGTCCATAAGAACCTAGGAGGAGGAGTAGTAGAAGACAACGCGGTATTGTGGCCGTCTCCTTCGATGTTTAGGGAGAGGCTCCATCGATTTTTCAACTTCACGAATTTCGAGAGGAGTAAAAGAAAGATTGTGCATGAGAGATATATGGATCAAAGAATTAACGAGGAGATGGAATGTTTATCGAAATTGAAGAGGAGGGTCGAAATCGGAGAATCTCAGCAGATGGTGGTTAATATTGGCCGGAGGGAAGAATTGTATAAGAAGTATTTGGATGAAGTTGACTTGTTTCAGTTGGAGGAGTTAAACTCAGTTGCTGATGAGATGCTGGAAGAACTCGATGAACTGGAGCTGCCGTTGTATCCTCCTCCTCCTCCTCCTCCTCCTCCTCCACCGCCACCGCCACCGCCGCTGTTTTTCTATTCTGGCGATCGGAAAGAACAGATCATGGGTGGTGGTGGTGGTGGTGGTGAAGCTTCTGCGTTGGAGTTTGAATTAGGGATAGATAATTTGAAGAATGAGCAATGGTTTATCGACGTTATGTCAGACGAGCAAGCAGCACCACCACCACCACCGCCGCCGCTTCCATATACTGGTGGTGCTGCTGGTAATTGTGCTGCCGGAGAACGTACAGAAAGATCAGTTGGTGGTGTGGATGTGCCGGCGGCGGCGACTCCTATCAAAGAATCTGCTACAGAGACACCTCAATGATTATGTTGCGTTATTATTTGTTTTATTTTCTTGTATTGCATTTTCTATTTTTTTTGTTTTGGCCATGAAAATAAAAATATGTTTAATCAATAAAAAAATAAAAAACTATTACGTCTTTCAAATTACGCTATTATCGATAATTTAGCTTCGAATGTCGATAAATCGAAACATGGTAAAAAAAGCAAGGAAAAATAAATGTCGACGGAATTATTCGACTACTTATATAAAAAAAGTCACTGCAAGTAATCATCAGCTCCACACTGAAAGCAATTAATTATCAGTAATTATCAATTAATCACTCTTTGCAAAGTGTGCATTTATTGCCAAGAATGTGTGTTTGTGTGTGAGAGAGAAAGAGATGAACTTACCCCTATTGGTCCAAAAATGACAGAAATAGTTAAAGAACCAATCAAGGAATTGTATGTATATATGCAGATTTTGCAAACTCAAGGCAGTGAAAGTAGAAAAGGATGAAAAATAATCTAGCTGGCAGGGTAAAATTCCTAGTCAAACCCCATAACGTCGTCATCGTCTCCAAGATCCACGTCAGCATCGTCGGACCCACCTAGGAGAGAGAGGAAAACTAAAACAGCAACAAGTTGAGTAGCCAGAAAGTACTTAGCTCTTCTCCTGAACTTCTTCTCTTCTTCACTCTTCTCCTTCTTAGGTTTACTCTTCGGCTTTGAACCTATGTTTCGTTCATAACGGGTTTCATTTAATACACGACACATTTTAATAATGGATAAAATGAAGCATAGAAGCCAGCAATTATTGATCCAAAGACACAAAAACAATACGTAAACGGTGAATAGCAAATGCTGAATAAGACTTACGCCAGTACGAGGGGCCGTTTCTTGCAGCTGATGAAGAAGGGTCCGACTGTGGAGCTGATGAAGATGATGAGCTGGCATCTATATACTCCATTTTAAGGTTCTCGGCATACTTTACAAGATTAGCATGACCCAAGAGCTTGCTTCTTAGAACCGATGTTTCCTATTATAAAAAATAAAATAAAAAAGATTAAAGGATGTGATGCATTGAGCTCATCACAAATATGATATATTATTAAAGAAAATTTGATCATACAATCTTCTTAAATGCATTAATGAGTCAACGAAAACCAAATTAAATTGATGTTCCAAGAAGCACGACAATCCCATAATCTTAAAGTTCATCCTTCTGTATATTCATGTCATAGAACAGCCAAAATGATTCTAAATATTGCAGTAATGGGCATAAACACTCAACATAATCTTAAAAAGATTATAGGATTAACCATTTAACCTAGACGGGCCCAACAGTCTCGATAATGATTCAACCTTTTGGTTGTTTCAAATTTTTGTTTACTTTCTATGTCTATTTCTTTCGTCTTTAGGAAGTAAAAAAATTTGAAAAAGATCTCCTTAAATTAATTGTCTAGAGAAGATAAAGAGCATAGAACTCTTAGAAGCACTCACCGGTAAGGCATGAAGGGTAAACAGAACGTGCCCAAGAAAAACTGCATCCAAACTTGTCGGCCTGCATTTAAGACAATGCTATAGGCAGCATGTTACCGAATCGAATACAAGAAATCTATTGTTTTCAGAAATGGCAATTGTTCAAGTGCACAGAGCAAAGGGGAGCACCTGTTTTCAAAGAAAAAGGACTCTTCCCCTAACCTAGATGATAAAGCATCATAAGCCAAGCTTGCTCTACTGTATATCTGCACAAAAACAGCATTGTACGGTTATATTTTACGTTTTTTTTCTAGCGTATCCAAGAAGTAATACGCATAAATCTGTATAACATTCCACCAATGCCTCACTAGTCAAGTGGAAATGATCGATGCTACACGGGCTTAAATCAATGCCCACACACACACACACAAGTGTAAATTTCAAGAAATGGGAGTGTAGATCATATACTCAATGTTCTTTGACCAGACACTAAAATACTAAATTCGATGAGAAACAAATGTAAACAGTAGTACCTCTTCTTCTCTATTCTCTGCATTGTCTGATGTTATCCCAAATAGTTGTTTCACAGCGTGAACTTGCTTAAAGTACAAAATTTTCCCTATCGGCCAAGGGAGATCGGAGTAATAAATCTTGTGAGCTGACTTACCATCAGAGCCTAGCCAGAGTTCATACATGACTGCATCGGCAAGCCACGACTCGATCATTGCCTTCGTTGATACCCATTCAGGTAAACCACTGACCCCGGAGTCCAAATCAACAATGCCATCTTCCTTCAAATTCTGAATCACGCCACCTTTTTCATTATTGTAGGCCACACGATCACCAGATTCAACAAAGGGTATTTGATCTGGTAAAAGTACAATGAATTCTATCAAGAACGATTTCAGATATTGAAAGCTGAAACTACTGATTTAGGTAACAGCCGATATGAACTCAGAACACAATTACTGGTTTAAAGCATGAAGAGACAAACCAAAATATTCTATGTATAGCAGGACCGTAAGGCCAAAATTAGAGCTATTAGATCCATACAAAAAAAAAAAAGAATCCTTTCAATCGGAATAAAGGTTTAAGAAGAAGGGGAAAACATTTGATAGAAGAGTTGGACCAATCTAATTGCAAAAATTATAGTCTGACTTAACCTTAATTATCACCTATGACCCGAAAAAAAGGAAGGCCAAAATTTGCGGACAAGCATAGATCACACACCAAGCAACTTATGAAAGAAGTTGAATATACCAAATTACAACATCGAAGCCCAAAAAATCCTCAAAAGCTAGACAAATCCTAGCCCCGAAGTCGAAATCAGGTAAAATGTTTGAACAAACTATCACTCATGCAGCATATACTAACAATTGACAAAGCATCAGCATAATCCCCTACATTCATCTAATCAATAACAATCATGACTTACGGCTCAGTTTCTTGTAAGCAAGTTTTATCTAATTCTGCATTACCTAGTTGCTATTTTCCAGCTGTTTTTAAGCTACATTAAAACTTGAATATATATGGGTCAATGACGATCTATTCTCCCAAACAATATGAATGCGAAAGGGCTCGATTTTGGATCACAATTAGAATCTAAACCATGACAATCTAAAATTACACCATAAAGCCGAGAACGAATCACAGCAATGTAACATAATTACAAAACGGAAAGCATACTGTAAGAGAAGACGCAACAAAAGAATTGAACACTAGAAAAAAAAAACGAAACTTTAGGTAGAAAAAAAAAGGTACCAGAATCAGGGTGAATGAGATTGAATTCCAAATTAAACGGGATCTTGGAAAATCTAAGGTAAATGTAGACTGGTAGACAATTAGGACAAGCGGTGGGCAGCCCGAAACAAGGTTTTCTTGCGACAAGCGTCAATCCCTCTCTTTCCCCAGTGCCATGTTCCATAACTTACCACGGATTCTGTGAGGAAATCAAAAGCTGTAGAAATGCTGTAATTTATGATATGACTTGAGATTGAATTTTACTGAATCTAGCATGAATCAATATGGATTGGCGGTTAAACCCTAACGAGGGCTTTGCTGATTTTCTGCGTCTCTCGCCTGTTTATTCCCCAAGTTTTAAACTTTATTAAATCAGACAAATATAATTAAATTAGAGGTAGCTTTTTAATTTTAAAATGTTACTAGTAATTCACCCGTGCGATGCACGGAGATTAATTCTAAGTATGATTCTTCATCACGGAAACAATAGCAATTCCATTTGATTTAAGTAACGATATAAAAAAATAATAAAAGAAAATATAAATGTAAAAATTGTGATATAAAAAATAGGATATATTATCTGACCCAAATGGTACTACTACCTCATCCAATACACTTGGATCCTTAACAGAAACTTAATTATTAAAGTAGTGTTTCACAGTATATACTAATACTAATACTAATGCTAATGCTAATAATCATGCTAATACGACTAATACTAATACTAAAATTAATACTGATACTAATACTAACATTAATACTAACAATAATATTAACGCATTACTAACACTAATACTATTACCAATAATAATACTAACACATTAGTAACACTACTACCAATACTAATACACATACTAATAATGATACTAATACTTATACTGAATACTAATACCAAATACCAATATCAATACTAATACTAATATTAATACTAATGTTAACAATAACACTAACACTAACACTAACACTACCAAAAAACAGGGCTTTTGTGACAGACATTTTCGTAACAAAATTGAACAAAATCAGTCACAAATAAGCTTTTGTGACGACGTTGTAACCGAATAGGTCTGTCAGAAAAACCCTCGTCACAAATAACATTGGTGACGGATATTTTAATTCTGTCACATCTGTTATCACGGATAGCATCGTCACGAAGCACAATTAATTCCGTCACTGATACCATATACAAGGTCTCTAAACGTTTTGACGGATGCCGTCACAACAAATTATTGCTGTCATCCATCCGTCAATGTTTAGGCCAAAATTTTCCATAAACTCTGTGACGGATTCCGTCACTAACAATTTTTTTCCGTCCATACTCCGTCATTCAATGTTGTGACGGAGTCCGTCACAAACAATTTATAATGTCAGTATTCCGTCAGTAAGCATCAAAATATTTTTCGTAAATTCGGTGACGGATGCCGTCACCAACAAAGATATTCTGTCCATAATCTGTCACTACTCAATAAATATTTTCCGTCATGTTTACGTCATAAATAGTGTCACAATACTTTGTGACTAACTCGTCGTCACACACTATCCGTCACAACGTCGGTCGCCAACCTCCGTCACAACGTAGCCGTCACAAACTATATATCCGCCATATAATATTGGTCACAAATCTCCGTCACCAAAATACGTCACAGTACTTCCGTCAATCATCAGTCACAAATCCTTAACAATTGAAAATTATAATCCATCATAAGAAGGTCACCTTTTCGTCACAAATTATTAATGCAGTAATTATATTTTATTAAAATTTATATATTAATTTCTTAACCTGCTAGTTAAATATTCTAAAATTTTCATAAATCTCCAAAATCAATAAATATTGTAAACATAACGTACATAAACATTCATAACTTTAATAAAACACAATAAATCCCGGCAAGGGCTTAAATCTCAATCAATCCAACAACTCATAAACGTCAAAAATATATGAAATCACATCGAAAGAACTCTCACAAGATCACAATAAGTACGTAACGATATCATAATGTGACTATTTCCTTTACAAGTATTGATTTTCTCACATCTTATTTCACTATAGTATTTGTCGTTTTATCAATATCCCATCGCTCTAACCTTTTGCTTTACCTTTTCCCTAACGGCTGAAATCCTGCGAATAATCACATGAAAAATAATCAAATAGAATCAATCAAATACAACGTGTTTGTGTATATCGTGTAAACATCAAAATATATTAAGAGATGTACAATTGTAAAAAAATCATGCAGTACTGTAGATATATATTCTACCACACTATAACAAAAATATTAATGCAGGTGACAATATCAAACAATGCTTGGATAAACATTGAGAATACACAAACTATGAAATATACCTTATCGTCGGTACCAGTGGAATCATAGTGTTGTTGATCTTTGTCGTTTTCGGAAATTAATACTCACCCGACAAAAGGAAGGATTTCAATACAGTTCAATAGAATATATCTATGTGCAGCATTTATTTCGTCTTCATTTATAAACGACCGACCATCTTTCAGACTTCCAAGAGGCCTCCCCGGATGACTGAAAATGGAAAGCCGCCTACTAGAATCTATCTCTCCACCATCATCATTTCTTGGAAGTCGCGTTAATCTTGTTTCCACGCTAGACTCAAAATATAAGGAGCAAAATGTTGATACTTCCTCGATGATGTATGCTTCTACAATGGACCCTTCAACTCGAGCTCGATTTTTCACCTTTTTCTTTAAATGGCCTAAAAATCTAGAAAATAACTTCATTATGTAGTATATTACTAAACTTATTAACGTGTAATATAACATTTAAATATTGTTAAAAAATATACAAAAATAGACCCTGAACATTCCCTAGTATTATGTGTTCTCCATGGTTCACCATGTGCATCCCTCGTAGTATAACCATGTTTAAACCCATATTTTTTAATGTGATAATGCACATTATCTCGAGAATCAAATTTTCGATTGCAGCACTTAAAACAAGGACATCTTATCTTCCCATGGTCAACTATAGAATGAGAGTAAGCAAAATCTAGAAACTCATTTACCCCTTGATTCAATTCTGGTCGTATATATATATATATATATATATATATATATATATATATATATATATATATATATATATATATATATATATATATATATATATATATATATATATATATATATATATATATATATATATATATATATATATATGTTAATCATATAAGTAAATGGTTTAGTTCCTTGATTTTATTACTAAATGGTTTTCGGTTTTATACATAACGACAATAGATTGTTCGTGCACAAGAAACATGAGTGATTATAAAAATTCGAGCAACATTCAACTAGAGAAACAAATATATTACAGTTGACGGTGTACCTTTTGTAGGAGTGGCAATGAGCCAATGACTGCAATGAGTTACCGTAGGAGTGGCAATGGTTGCTCGAATAATTCTACTGACCAAAATAAGAGAGTAAAATCTAAGGCTAGTGAAGTGGAATCCGTCAAGACAAACTGTAGCAAAGTTGAGTCTACCTGTGTTCAGCCCAGTGATCGATCAAATACTTGCAGCATAAATGCGATTCACATATCAAAAAAACGGAAATCAGAAAAGCACATACATAATACAAATTGACAGAACAAGGACATAAATCAATTTTCAAAACATAGAAGTTTCGCAAGGTAGACATATAGGAAGTTTTCTATTACATGAATTATAATTTTATCAATTAAATAACATCACAAATCTGCAAATTGATAGTTTATAATTGGGTTAAGTAATTGAAACCTTGATGCAATCGCCAGCAATTGATCCGTTGTTGTGTTTTTATCTACCGGTAGAAAATCAATTACGCTCGAATGTTGTCGTCGGCGCTACGATGTTGTCTAATCGTTGAAAACTTTCACCGTAGAAATCAATTGATCCGTTGTTGTGTTTTTACCCCAATTATGCCGCCGCTGATTAGATTCTGAATCTTTCACCGTAGAAATCGACACTCAAACCACCGATGCTTCTGAATCTTTGTTTCACGGGGTTGGGTGGAAAAAAGTGAACGAACTAGGTTACGGCGCTGTAACAATCGACGAGAGTTGGGTTGAGAAAAAAGAAGACTCTGTTTCCATCTATGTTAATATCCACCGTGGAATGTTTTGAGGGTATAAAATTATTATTCCTTGTTTTCTATAATTGTAAAAGAAGACTCTGTTTCAATTATTGTTCCTATAATTTTTTATGTATAAAATTATTATTCCTTGTTTTCTATAGATGCAGATTTACTAATAATTTTTTTGAGTATTTTTTTCTATATATTACATGGAAAATTTATTCTTTAAAAATAATTGGTCAATTTATTAATAATTTTTTTATGAAATATTTGAACTTACAGAAACAATTGCTTAACTATTTTTTTCTCTCATGCTTAGGCATTTCTCCACCTCTCTTATTCTTATTTCTTCATATTCTATGTAAGTGTGTATATATCCTTAATCATTTTTTCATTAATATTATTATTTTTAGTTATTGAGATAAATTAAATACTTATGAATTGGATTCGATTTATTTAGATAAATCTATTTTTTCCAATAAAGTAAATTTATTTGTTCAATAATTATGGGTGGAAACTAAAAAGCAATTTTAGAATTTATTGACAAACAAACCTAACATATATTAAATTGGATGGGTTATACTTTCATTATCACTTAATTTATCAATGTTGTAGGAGAAATATAATGTGATGGAGTTGTGATAAAAATGCGTTGGTGATGGATCAATGACGAACCTTAATTTGTGACAGATCTATGACCCGAATTACATGTGACAGATTCGTGATCAAAAAAAGTTAGTGACGGATGTGTGGCGGATTATGAACTATTACGGATCTGTGACCGTCTTATATTTGACAGATTTGTGATAACATTGAGGCAGTGATGGGTCAGTGACGACATTTCATTGTAACGGATCTATGACCGAATGATGGTGACGGAGTAGTGATGGGAATGAATGTGTGACGGACTGGTGACAGAAGTAAATCGGATTTTCGTTTCCATAACATAATTGTTACCGATTGATGACCAAATCAATTTCCGTCATACATATTGTGACTACAAGGTGACTGAAGTTGTACCGTCACAAATTCCGTCACAAAATTCATCACATATCTGTCTTAAACAAATTCTATTTTTCTCAATCATAAACGGTCACAAATGTGTCAAGAATTTTGTCACTCGTGGTGACGGCTTGGGTGGGTCACAAAATTTCCGTTACAAAAGCCCTGTTTTTTGGTAGTGTAATACTAATACTAATACTAATTAATACTAATACTAATACTAATACTAATACTAATACTAATACTAATACTAATACTAATACTAATACTAATACTAATACTAATACTAATACTAATACTAATACTAATACTAATAATAATAATTAAACTAATGCAAATACTGATACATATACTCATATTAACACATATACGGTTATTTCTATGCTACACCCGGTGAAGGTTACACCGGGTGATTTTTTACCGTTGATCTAGACACACCAATGTGGATGTGTGTGTATTTGTGTGTGTATTAATTGTAAAGATCTACCCGGTGTGTTTCACCCGGTGTAGCATAGTATAAACCCACATATACTCATATTAACACATATACTAATGATATAAATACTAATTGTAATGATACTCATACCGCCACTCATGCAATGCACATGCATTAAAACTAACCTCGCCATACATGCAATGCACATGCATTACATCGTAAAAATGATAGAATAATCTCAAATCGTGATTAAGGGATAAGAGTTTTATACTTGAAGTGTACATGATAATTAAGTAAATTACATGTTGATAAGAAAATAATCAATTAATATACATCGATCGTTAAACTTTTAGCCAAACCAAAAATGATAACCAAATCCGACATTTCGAATGAATAAAGAAATTTGATAAGTTTCGATATTAGATTATTAGTTAATCATTAACAAATACAAATATGGAACAAATAAACACAATAATATATTTAAATAATAATTGACGAAAAATATAATATTTTTTGAAATCATGTCCAAAACTTTACGATAATTGATTATTCATAACCGAAAATTTTATATAATAATAGAGTTGGAAACTTATACAAAATTGCATGTTTACGATGCATCTTGCATCGCCAAAAGAGAAATTTGCATACGACATAAAAGGTTTAATTTACAATGCTTGATATAAGTATAAACATTTGAAATTACCAAAATCCGACCTATGTGAAAAACACACTACAAAGTTCAATATAATGCATAAATATTTTGAATCACAGTTTGTCTACCACACTTTTCAATTGAATAATCTTCTTGTCAGGATATAGCATTGTCGATGTAAACCAACTCATTGTCGAGTTATTAATGATTAGCTTTGTGGTATATTACACACCTTCTCGCGATTCTGAAAAACAAAAGAAGAAATGGAAAAAGAATAACAAAGATTAACAATAAAAAATGAACATCAACAATAATAAAAATAATATAACAATGAAGAAAAAATATCAATAATAACATAAGAATAAAAATAATAACTAATCACAATAAATAACAATAAAAATAATAACGGAATATTATGATATTTACAAACCACAATAGTAGGGATGGCAATGGGGCAGGTTTTGCGATCTCCATCCCCGTCCCGCTTTGGAAATTCCCATCCCCGTCAAAAATCATCACGGGTATTAAAAGAATCCCCATACCCTCCCCATAAAATCCCCACGGGTATCGGGGCGGGTAAAAATCCCCATCCATTTTTTTCCTTTTTTTTTCAATAAATAAATATGCAATCTACTTTTAATGTAAAGGCTTATTTCAATAAATAAACTAATATTTAATTATAATACTAATATTTAATTATATAATCGAAACCTAAAAATCCTCATTTATAGTTAATATTTAATATATTACTATTATTTAATTGTTTATATTTAATATAATAATTAATAAATATATATTATATATATAAATAATGTTGGGCGGGTACGGGGACGGGTACGTGGCGGGTATAGGTGCCGTATACCCGGTAAAAAAAAAAATCAATCCCCATACTCGCCCCATTTCTTTTCGGGGCGGGGCGGGGTGGGAATCCATCGGGGCGGGTCAAATTGCCATCCCTACACAATACGTATTTTACGAAAAATAAGAAAGACATAATGAAATGGAAACAAATTTAGAAGAATGGAAAAAAATAACAACAAATAATGAAAATTAATATCAAGAAAAAATAAATAACATCGAACTCCAATTAATGTTCTTAGGATGAACAAATAAAAATTCGATTGAGAAAAAAATAGGGGAATAAATCATGAAAACAAAGCAAACAAAAAAACCGATGGGATATAAAAATATGAGTGAAAATAATGGAGTTTTTATAGTGTTTTTTAGATGTGGTGTAAAAAGATCTTTTCAGGTTTATATATGTTCGACAATTAAATTATAAATTGATATTAACAATTTAACATAATTAGGGAATTAATAGCTCAAATTTATGGACTGATTGATGATTGATTGTAGTAAAAAAATAATCGAAAATCGTGATTGGTATATTATATTGGAAATGTTGGTTATTAACATAATAAATTAAATTCTTAATTTAAAAAACCGGATATAAATTATTGGCTATAGAAAGCGATTTTTTGGTTATTGGTTATAGGAATCAATTATGTGTATAGATAAAAAATTTTGAAAACTTTCTTTTTTGAGTCATAAATTAAAATGTTAAAATGAAATAGAAAATAATTTATTTATTGATTTAGGTATAGCGTATACGTGGATATGCATATATTTAAAGAAACTGCATATATAAAATGAAAACTTGGACAAAAAGGTATATACGTAGTAATTAAAAGAAATTATGATGCCAAGTGAAAATTAAATGAAAATTGTGGGGTAAAAATTAGAAATGACAATCCTTAATTGTGGCTTTTGTCTTCATATATTATATAGATTTCCCTTAAAAAAAACACATGTTTGTATTACTATTTACAATATAACAAAAGACGGAATTTGTGGATTGAAAACATTGTGTAATTCTGTAAAATTATACTATCCAAATCAAACATTAATCATTCACTTTCATTCTTCCATTATTATAATTTTCAATAACTATTAATGAGATTTAGTTAATTGAATCATTAATTATAATATTACCATTAATATAACCAATTAAAAACTAAAAATCTAAATCAATCATTTATTTTAGTTGGTAAAACAAATCCGGTCATTATGCAAATTATATCTTTCAAATTAATATAAAGAATAATTTTATACTTATAAAACATAATAATGTAATAATAAAAAAATATAAAATTTATAAATTATTCATATATAATTTATTCACACAGATTAAAATATGTGCACAATGCCCATTTGTGTGTCAAAACATTATCTATATTTGCAAAACGAAACAAATAACTAAAAAATAAGATAGATCAAACAAAGATTTTACACGAAACAAAGATTATGAATTAATAATACACCAAGCATGACAAAAATAAAAGAAAAATAAAGTAGACGATGATTGAATGTCGAGAGAATGTAAGAAAATCGTAATTCTCATTGAAACAGTATCAAGTGAATAAGGATACAAAATAAATTTTATAATATGGCATTTAATGTAATAGATTCTTTTAAATTGAATTAGTAGACAAACAACATAATGTATATGCGAAAGACTTTTATTAATTGCTTGCAATAATATATCATCTTAAAACTATTTACTATCAATAATTAGTGCGACAAATAGTTTCACATATTTTTTGTAACCTATTAAAAAGAAGGGAAGATAAGCCTAGTAGTAAAACTACCACAATTTCACTATAATAATTTTGCAGTAAAACTTCCCTTGGATCCCATTTCTCTCACTTCCGCATAACCAAAAAAATAAAATAATATATCAAATTGTGTTAATAATGCAAATATGTAAATAAAAAAAAAATCAAAACAAATTACAGAAAACTACATTATAAAATATTCATATCATAAGAAAATATTGAGTAATACAATAAATAATTGTAAAGAAAAAATGTAAGCAAACCGCGTTGATGTTGGATTCGTGAAAATAATCTGCAAGAAATACATAAAGCATATGACATGTTATTATTTAACTAAATACAAATATAAAATGGAGTTGAAACATATAAAACAATTATGAATACATAAATATATAATACCAACACAAAATAAAAGAAGAGAAATGCACATATTTAAAATAATTATGACAACATATTTTTAGTATCAGTATTGACTTCAACATATTTATGTATATATAAAATTAATTGTGAATATAAAACTATGCATATATACTTATAATAATTTATAAGAAATGATAAAAAAAAAATGTAATATGAAACTGTATAATACGAACATTGTGCACTTTGTAATCGAATGGTGGTAGAAAAAAATGAAATGAACATTGAGGGGTTTATATAGTATTGAAAATGAACTTAATTCTATGGAAAAATAAAAAATTCAAAAGATTTATATATTAATAAACGAAATCAAATCAAACAAATAAAGGAAACAACCCAAAAAAAAAAATAACTTGTGGAAAAAAATATTGCAATATTAAAACATTAAATATGAAGATACGATTTTTATTTTTTACCATTCAATTTTGAATTAAAGTATAAATTAAATCAATCAAAGATGATATGATAGAATTTTGGAATATTAAAGATTCCTTTATATTGGTGATTTGATATTTTATTTGAAATAATAATTAATAAATATAATCCGTTTTATAGTTCGGAGCATATTATATATTAAATAGTGTTTTCCAAATATACAACCAACTACTGCATTTAGAATTAATCCACAGTGCATTGCATATTTATTAAATAATATAATTATTTTTAATTTGAAATATGGTATAATAAAAGTTATATAAAAAAATAGTGTAAATTTATTAAATACTTCAATTAAAAACTTAAACATTTTTTTATTATTTTTTTTTAATGGAATCGATATTCGAATATTCTAAAATATTGAAAATTAAAAAAAAAAAAAAAAACAATAACAACAACATATTCCTTTATTTTAATATTTTAGTATTTAAAAAAATATTTTTTTATGAAAATTATTTGAATATTCGTAAAACAATTGAGTTTCATGAATTTATTTGAATAAATATATTTTGAAATACTGAAAATATAAATAAGATTTTTTTATTTCGAATTTATAAAATATTAACTTTGAAAATAATATATATACATGTGGTAATTATTAAATGATTGTGTAAATGTAAAATAGGAAAAAACTTAAAAACATCCATAAATAAAAATGTCACCTAATCAATTGCAGAATCCACCTAATCAATTGAACTCCAACTAAGCAATTTTGACAAATGACATCATCATTTGCCACATGTCAATCATGGAGGGCATAGATCCTCTTTTTATATTATATATAGATGTTTCTATATTTCTTTATTATTATTATTATTATTTTATTTTATTTTGAGAGAGAATTTTTCAATATTTCTTAAGCAGTGGATAAAAGTTAGATTATCATAGAATTATTATTATTATTATTATTATTATTATTATTATTATTATTATTATTATTATTATTATTGTTGTTATTATTATTATTATTAATTTAATATTATTATTATTATTTATTAAATTTATTTTATATTGAATAAATACAGTAGAATCCAATGCATTTTTTGGGTCCATTGGTCTGTGGAAGTAGTCGTTGATAAGCCCACGATCTTGTTTAATGGGCTTCTTTTACCCCCAAAAACAATATCAAAAACTACAACACAATCAACCACATATTAAATATATATATTAATGAAATTATATGTATGCAATATATATTTGATTGTTGTTAATTATTTTCTCGAATTTTCTGATTAGAAATGTAATGGTTGAGCTAAGACGACCCGAAAATAATTGATACGGTCCTCAGTTTTCGACCATATCGATTATTTAGGACAAGAAAAATTCCACGGACAAATAGTGAAAAAACAAAAAATAAGAATGTGTGGCTGCAGATGAATTGATATATATATATATAGGTCTGTAATGGACCAGGCCACTAGAGTGCCCCTTTGGAAATTTTATCGTTATCGTTTTCTTTGACATTCGGGATAGCAATCGATTTCTTTGAACAATCGGGATAGCGGTGCCCGGAAATACGACAAACAAATATCTATCCCTAGATGCTCGACCATTACTTAAACAATGTTTTGAAAACGCAACCGCATTTGTACTGTGTACGTAAATAATGTGTGTAATAAAACGCGTCACGACCTCATGAATTATCTATCGTCCCGAACTACCTTCCTTAAATACTCATCGAAACATACATTATCTAAATCATGCGCAACAACGTAATCTAAAACAGTAAAATGGCTCCGCTGGTATTATTGATCTCGCCTCTGCTAATTCTCGTCTTCTTCTTCCTCCTCTTCAACACACAGAAAAAACTCGTAAAAAAATCTCTAAATCCACCACCGGGCCCTTCGGGCCTCCCTTTCATCGGAAACCTCCACCAGTTCTGCAGTAACGCCGCCGCCCCACATATCTATTTATGGAAACTATCGAAGAAACACGGCCCTCTCATGTCGATGAAGCTCGGTTCAGTCCCACTCGTGGTCGTTTCTTCTCCAGAAATAGCAAAACAAGTCATGAAAACAAATGACCTAGCATTTTGCAGCAGGCCGAAAGTTCTCGGGCAGTACAAAATATCCTACAACGGCTCCGACATAGCTTTTGCCCCTTACAGCGAAACGTGGAGAGAATTGAGAAAGATCTGTGTTCTTCATCTCTTGAGCAATAAGCAGCTCCAATCATTCAGGCCCATTCGCGAAGAAGAAGTCTTTCGTATGATCAAGAACCTGTCACTACTTTCGGACAACAACTCTGTCGTGAATTTGACTGTTTTGATGTTGTCCCTGACGAGCACTTTAATCTGCCGGATCGCGTTCGGCAGGATAAACGACGAGGAAGAATCGAGAAAACGGAGGTTCGATGAACTCATGATTGAAGCTCAGGCCATGCAGGGCGGTTTCTTTGTCTCGGATTATTTGCCTTCGTTTGGTTGGGTGGATAAGTTATCCGGAATGATTGATAGGCTGGATAGGGTTTTTAAAGACTTGGATGAATTCTTCGAGGGGCTGATCGAGGAGCATCTCGATCAAACCGGGGTTAAATCAATCGCGGATAATCCGAATATCCTGGATCTGTTTATCCAGCTCAAAGAAGAGAAATCGTCTTCGATTGACCTAACTTGGGATCATGTCAAAGCAACAATCATGGTATGACAATCAATTTTCAATTTTGAAACAGTATACCAAATTTTCAATTTTGATTTCTCCCTATCAGATTTTTTCCGAAATCGCCAATTCCGATCCAATTCGTCCGATTTTCCACCCTAACCCTAATATTAGCAAACTATCTTAAAAAAACACTATTTAGGGGTTCTGTGCTAGAAAAAATATCATCATAGGGGTTTTTCAGCAATTCAGTATAATGCAGGGGAACTAAATGCAATATATCTGACTTTATCTTCCGAAATTAATTAACACCGTATATATATACAGGATATATTCGTCGCCGGAACGGACACCGGAGCAGCAACGATAATTTGGACGATGACCGCCCTAATGCAAAATCCAAAATCAATGAAGAAATTGCAGAACGAAATCAGAGATTCAATTGGGGGAAAAGGCAGAGTAGACGAAGACGATCTCCACAATCTCCCATACCTAAAAGCAACGGTGAAAGAGGCGCTGCGGCTGTACCCACCGGCGCCACTGCTAATCCCGAGAGAAACAATCGAAGAATGCGAGATCGAGGGCCACGTCATCCATCCCAAGACACTGGTGTACATAAACGCGTGGGCAATCGCGAGGGATCCCGACCACTGGGAGCGCCCGGACGAATTCGCGCCGGAGAGATTTTTGAACAGCAGCGTCGACATCGTCGGGCAGGATTTTCAGGTGATTCCGTTCGGGTCGGGCAGGAGGGGCTGCCCGGGAATATCGATGGGACTTGCCACGGTGGAGCTCGCGGTTGCGAATCTGGTGTACTCGTTCGACTGGGGATTGCCGGAGGGGATGAAGAAGGAAGATATTGATACTGATGTTTTGCCCGGCGTTACTATGCATAAGAAAGTTCCTCTTTGCCTTGTGCCTACTAAATATGTTTATTCTATTTCAAATTATTAAATTGTAACCCTCAAATTATTATCTATATGGCGGGAGAGATTAGCTATGATTAATTAAATAATGAGTAAATCCCACTTTATCGCCTTGTACTTTGGTTGGATATCACTTTACTCCATTGTACTCTTAATTGAATCGATTTACCCCCTTGTACTCTGGTTCGATATCATTTTATCCCCTTCTACTCTCAATTTATCAATTTGCCCCCTTCTACTTTGACTCGATATCACTTTACCCCCTTTTATTCTCAATGACATCGATTTGCCCCCTGTACTTGAAAAATTATCTCAATGTGGCCCTCACCGCTAGTTTTCAGACCTTTGACCTTAACACCGTTTGATCTAAGTTTGAAAATTACAAAAAAATCACTCCTCCCAGTTTAAACTGATAGCGAGCCAAAGTACAAGAGGGCAAATCGATGAATTGAGAGTAGAAGTGGTAAAGTAATATCGAACCAAAGTACAAGAGGGCGAATCGATGCAATTGAGAGTACAAGAGGGTATAAAGTGAAATTTACCCTTAAATAATACGACATCTTTGATATTTGGTAAGTTCAATAACTTTTGTGTTGACCCCAAAATATTATGTTATTATGTATTATCTTGTATTATATTGCCTTGTAGTAAACTTTTATGTTGGATGTTTCGAGACCCAATAAGTTATTTGTAGATTATTTAATCTTATTTTGACTAATCTTATCTTTGTAACTAAACGAAGTCTAAGACCTCGTTTACCTGGAGATATTAGTTATGATTAGTTAAATGATTGATGTTTAGGCATTTCCAATCATTTGTTGGATTGACCCGCAAATATTATGTTATCATGACTTATATTTCCTTTCAGGTAGTATTTTTATGGAATATCCCAGGATCCAATAAAATAATAATTGAGTCTCATTAAATTATTTAATCTTATCTTGGCTAATCTTATCTTGTCAATCAAACGAAACACTTAATTTTATATTGACTAATCTTATCTTGGCAACCAAATAATACTCTACAATAAAAATAAATAAAAAAGAGATGCCGAGTGGTGCTAGAAATTCATTAACGAGATAATGTAACCTTCATAATATTCATGACAAATAGCTTCTAAGATTTGAAAATTCAGAAAGAAAAATGGAAAAGAACGGACACTGTTGCGTATTGATTCACGCTACATCCCATGAATTTCACCGATGCTTATACGCGAATATATTAATTAAATGAAAAATATATTTCATTTAGGTCCCCTCCTTTGAAAAAAATGCAGTAGTGCAATAAAACGTTTTAAATAATTGAAAAAAAAAAGTTCAATTTAAAAAATTTCTATTTTTAAACTCTTTAAATACTCAAGCAAACCATACGTAATTCAGCATCCATCTTCAAAATTACAAAATACAATCCCAAAAAAAAAAAAAAAATGGATTTGCTCTCCCTACTGTCACTGATACTGCTACTGATATTGCTACTGATATTGCCTGTAGTAATTTTCTTCTTCTTCTTCCACAAACAGAAAACACTTCAAAAAAAATCTCCATATCCACCAGGACCTTTAAGCCTACCTTTCATCGGAAACCTCCACCAACTCCACCACAACGCCGCCACACATATCTATCTATGGAAACTATCCAAGAAACACGGCCCTCTCATGTCAATGAGGCTCGGTTCGGTCCCACTCCTCGTCGTCTCCTCGACAAAAATAGCAACGCAAGTCCTGAAAACGAACGACCTATCGTTTTGCAGCAGGCCGAAAGTTCTCGGACAGTACAAGATATCGTACAACGCCTCCGACATAGCTTTCACACCTTACAGCCAATCGTGGAGAGAGCTGAGGAAGATTTGCGTCCTTCATCTCTTGAGCAGCAAACAGCTCCACTCGTTCGGCCCCGTTCGCGAAGAAGAAGTCTTCCGCATGATCAAGAACCTGTCGGCTTTTTCAGACAAAGCGGCTGTCGCGAACTTGAGCGTGACAGTGCTGTCGCTGATAAGTACCATGATATGCAGAATGGCCTTTGGCAAGATGAGTGATGACGTGGACGAGGAGTCGAGAAAACGGAGGTTCGACGAGCTCATGATTGAGTCTCAGGCCATGCTTGGCGGTTTCTTCTTTTCGGATTACATGCCTTTGTTCGGTTGGGTGGATAAACTATCCGGAATGATTGATAGGCTCGATAAAGTCTGCAAAGACTTGGATGAATTCTTCGAAGCCCTGATTGATGAGAATCTTGTTCGAACGAGGGTTAAATCAGTCACGAATTATAATCCGAATATCCTGGATTTGTTAATCCAGCTCAAAGAAGACGAATCGAGCTCGATTGATCTGACGTGGGATAATGTCAAAGCAACACTCATGGTAATTAACAATCAAATCAATCGTGTCATATATATATAAGTAAAGTGATCGTATTCGTTCTTGTTTTTTTTTTTTATATTACAGGATATATTCGTCGCAGGAACCGATACGGGGACAGCAACAATAGTTTGGACCATGACTGCATTGATGCAAAATCCAACAGCAATGAAGAAACTGCAAAAGGAAATCAGAGATTTAATCGGCGGAAAAGGTAAAGTAAACGAAGATGATATTCCGAATATTCCGTACCTAAAAGCAGTAATTAAAGAGGCATTAAGATTGTACCCACCAGCTCCATTACTATTAAGACAAACACTGGAAAAATTAAATATCGAAGGTTATACAATTCCGCCTAAAACATCTATTTTCATAAACGCATGGGCCATTGCAAGAGATCCCGAGTACTGGGAAAACCCGAACGAGTTCTCGCCCGAGAGATTCTTGAATAGTGATGCTGCTGATGTCACGGGTCAGGATTTTCGGGTGATTCCATTTGGGTCGGGGCGAAGGGGTTGCCCCGGGATGGCAATGGGGCTCGCAATGGTGGAGCTTGCAGTCGCGAATCTCGTTTACTCGTTCGACTGGGAATTGCCTAACGGGATGAAGGAAGAAGATATCGATTCTCAGGTTTTGCCTGGACTTACTATGTACAAGAAAATTCCACTTTGCCTTGTCCCTAAAACCTACAACTATACTCCTTGATCTACTTAAGAGTTAAGACAATTCCATAGTACTCCTGTCTGTGTGTCAGTGTTCATCATTTGATTTATGTTTCCTTAATTGAATGTATTAGTCATAAATTAATCTGCATGTAATGATCATTTATCTTCAATAATGGAATTATATTCCTCTTCTGGTATAATTATATTTACGTATTTGTCTGCATTCACCAGGGTCACTACCACATTCAAGAATCAAGATCGAGACTATACATATATCTATGAACATTACATATATCTATGAACATTATAGATTATACTTGTGTGGTCCGGTCCGGTCCGTTTCATTTGTTGTTGATGGAGACACTTGCTAACATGGTATAATAATTGTGTTCGAATGTCATCGCGTGAAGCGTACGATTGAATGCATAACTTGAAATATTTCTTTCACGGACGGTTCCCAATTTTTTTGACCAGACCTTAATGGTTTTGGTGTCAGGTTTTAAACGGTTTGAATACGATCGTAATCTCCGCCAAGTGAAATATACCGGTACCAACTTTGAATCTAATTGAATATGTCCATACAAGTATGTTTAAATTGTGGTGGAAATTGGAACGAATATTGCAATTTATGTGGATTCTAATTCGAAAAATTTCCAATTTTAAGAATACTTTTATCAATCCAGTTTCCGGTTCTTTTATCGGAATAGAAATTCTTTTTTTTTTTTTTTTTTTTTTTTATAAAATTCCAATTTAGATTTACGCATTAATTTCTGAAAACTCCAAAAAAAAAATCCCAAAATATTAACTCAAGGGACTAAATTGCAAATTCTAAGAACAACAGAAACCTAATCCTTCTTCTTGTTTACTCCACCATAACTGTCCCTTTCTTCAAACAAATATCCTCCACCTGTATTCTCTCCAGGAATAAATGGAGTCATTCACATTACCGGTGTTGTTGTCGCCTACAAGTTGAATCCAACATAAAAGCTGCCATGGGAAATCTCTTTTGAGATTCCAAGAATCGGACAGTAGATTGTGAGTTCTGGAAAAAATCCATAAAAAAAAGGCTCTTCCCGATTCGTTCCTGTCCGATTTCCTGGCCTAGTTTGAATACACGAAAACTGTATGATAAAACTAGGGTGAAACTCATCTAGCAAAGGGAATCTCCTAGAGACCTAAATAATCAATCAATAAATGAAAGTAGGCAATCCATAAACTCTATTAATTAGTCAATTTTCGGTTCGACAAAGTTTGCTCAAGCAGAAAGGGGAGAAGTTTCGACCCAATACACGATTAGCAAGGCAATCCATAAAGTCTATTTATTAGTCAAGTTTCGGTTTGACAAAGGACGCTCAAGCAGAAAGGGGAAGAGTTTCAACCCAATACACGATTAGCAAGTTGACATTAAGTACTGGGGCGCCAGCCAAGGGGGTCGTCCTGGTATATATTCGATTTTGACTGTCATCCTAGATTGATGCAGTTCTTATCGCCGAAAATGGCTATCCAATTCTCTCAAACATTCAGAAAAGTGCATACAAGCAAGCAATAAACGGAGATACGAACACTAATAATAGCAACGTGGTTAAATTCATTGAAGCCGTAAACTCAAAAATCAACAATCCAGTAATAATATCAAAACCTCGAATGAGAAATAAGCAACAAATCTTGCTATAGAACGCGGTAAACGATGAACCTAGTCAAAAAGTGAGAATCCCATATCGTCGTCACTCTCCTCCTTCTCTTCCTTCTTCTCCTCAGCTGCAGGTGCTTCAGCAGCCGCACCACCACCAGATGCAGCCGGTGCAGCAGCAGCACCACCACCTCCGACGAAGGCACCACCTCCTCCGCCACCACCAATGATCACCTGCATTATTCACCAGTCATCAGCGAGTGAATAAATAAATTACAAAAACTAACATTATAACAGCATAGACGATGGATTGACAAAACAAAAAAGCAAATCAAGCGGATGAAAACCTGGAAAACGGCTGACGAAGGAGTGACGTAGGAGAACGAAGACTGGGCGCCGCCGGAGGAATCGGAAGAGACGGCGGCCTGAACAAGCTTACGCTGGAGTTCGAAGGTGGAGCTGGCTGAAGCCTCGAGCTCGCCATTGAGCTGCTTCGCCGTCCAATCGGCGCCGGATCCTTTGCAGACAAACGTAAACACTCCCATTTCTCGGCGATTTCGATTGATTCGATGTGCGGTGTGCGTGTAATAGGCGGAATCAAATCTCTGAGATTTAGGGTTTAAACTGGTGGGGGTTGAAATAGAACGACTCCTTTCTACCCTTCAAATTTCCGTTTATTTACGATTATGCTGGTCTTGGATAATGGACTCATGGTGTAACTGCTAATGGGCTGGGCTGACAAATAAGGTTTTGGACTTCTTGTTATGCTTCTTGATTTATTGGATTTTTATATTTATATTATTTGCATCAAAAGAATTTTTTTATTACATGATATAAATATAAATATACATTTCAATTTATTCTATACATTTTCTTTATTTATCTAGTACATTTTTATTTTTTATTGTTTTTTTTAATCAGTACTTTCAATGAACTGTATCTTATACATTTAAATTTATTCTATACATTTTTTAATTTATCTAGCTAGAATTTTTTTTCTTTAATTTAAAATGTTTTCCTAGCAGCATGTCAAAATTGTGCCAATCTGCAAGCTGAAAATTTCAAGTAATACAGTGAAATATTTGTGAAGTATAAAAAAGAAAAGGAAAACAATGTTCCTGTATAAATTAACAACACCGATACACGACATCTCCAAGCTTAGGAGCTCATCAACTCGTGCAGCTTGGGAAAAGGATTCTAAGCGAAAACAAATACACCTTTCTCCGAGTCCACCATTCTTTTTGCAGCAGTAGAACCAACTATTCTCTCAAGCTACATATCGTCCAAAAGAAATTTGTTAATACTATTGATATATCATCCATTAAATTTAAGCCCATAATCATAAAACTCCCGAAAAAGATAATGCAAGTATATGAGCTCATATATGGCAAATTTCAGTCACAACCGGTGCTAACATAAACAGTTTGCTTTAAGAACTAAATATAGAAAGATGGGATAATTGGCATGTTTAAATCTTTTAATATAGTTGAAAAGAACCAGAATGATACCCGAAGATGATCCAAACGAGAAAATAAGACTGTGCAGTTCATGTTGTCGGACTCTTCCAGGAAATTCACAATCTGCAGAACAAATTAAATAAGAAATATCTACATTGAAACGGGAAACAATTGTTCGAGAAAAAATATTGTTCTGTAGAAAGCTTTACCTCTGGGTAAAACTCTTTTCTCTCTGGCAGGGAATAGATTATTAAGTTCTGTACACCACGAATCTATTTGAGGGAGAAAAAAGATAAGTAAGAATCCAAGAAAATAAGGGTCACGAAATTAAAGAACAGAAGTACTAACAAGAAAATTTAGTAGTAGAGAAAGAACCTTGTATCTGAAGTAAAAATGGGATCTCTCGGTGTAGAGAATAATTTTCTTTTCTCCTCTGAAGAACTGACCTCGCACGTGAGATATTTCATTCGGTTTTATATACCTGTACAGCCAAAGGACGAATTAAAGAATCCATTAGGACAAGCTGCAAAATAAGCTCAAAAATACAAAAAAGAAATAAAACTGTCTTACTCTCCAAACAAGCAGTAGGAAGCATCTTGTGACTTTAAATAGTTCCGTAGACGGACGAACTCAAAGTAAGAACTAACAAATATCATTACTCCATTCTGTGTGGAAAACAGTAAATAGAAAAAAGTTATTTTTAGTTAATGATAATTAGAGCGTATGACCCTTTATATACTGAGCCCCATATTACCTGAATAGAATCTTTTATCTTGGGAAACACCTGCAAAATAAGATTTCACTTCCATTAGATTTGGCCATCTTTTAAAAGTGGGGTTGTGGAAGGTAGCTAGCACAAATTCAAGCATCACTTAACTACACCGGCTTGAAAATGAGAGTAAACAAGAAACTAAATGTTATTAATATGTTACAAAACATGATAAAATACGTGAAGTCAAACTGCAAAGACGCTCTTTGCAGGAAATCTGTGCACTTGGTTTCATCTATGTACAGAAAATTATTTGAGATTCAATAGCATATAACTGAACCATAAGGTGACATTGGACAGACCTTTTCACAGAAATATTTAAGACGAGCATCATCAGCTCCTGTAATTGATTCTACGTCAAAACGCTCATAAATCTGCAATATGAATAAAATCTGATTAACTGAAAGGTCTATTTTGACGAAATGTCATTTTCAATTCTATACTGAGGAGATATAGACTAGTACTAATATTTAACCTGTCTTGCTGGAATTAATATTTTTGGGAGAACACCTTTATACTTGCACTCCAATTTAACCTGCAGAAGTAAATATTTTGTAATCGTGTGGTTTCTATTTACAGAACACAAAACAGTTAGAAGTGGAACAGTATATGTGCTAACCTTTCCTCGGTAATTAAGGCAATGCTGATTAAACATGGAATTAAATTCTGCAAAAAGTGAAAATCAACCGGAGGGTTACAAGTCAGACCTGATTAAGAATATCGTGTAAAAACTGGATTTATATGAGAAACTCTAAGATCAGTACAAGAAAATAATAAGAAATGTTTCTAAATCATATTACCTGGATTTATATGAGAACCTAAAATTATTGTTTGCCGATAGAAACGGGCTTGTCCATCCGAATACCTGGAATTGCAGACGTTTAAATGCAAAAAATATAACTAAAAAACCACCAGAAGAATTAACTAACTTGAAATGCTACCAATTTATATCTATCACCTCCTCTAATTTGGGCAAGAAACAAATTTTAACTAATAGTACTTAGATCTAAGGAATAAATGCTTCCAACAGCACATGCGATTAATGATAGTCTAATGACAGCAAGAGAAAGGCAAAGGGCTATCCAAGATTACAAGATATTGTCCTTTAAAGCATCAAAAAATTGCGGACAGGGCTATATTACTAACAAAAGAACAGCTCAAAAGCATACCATGGCCTTATGCGCATAATGTCAGTTCCGTGTTGCTTAGATGGTAGTCTATTCAATTGTTCCACAACGGTGTTCACATGTGACCAATTCTGGAAATTTCATAGAAAGAAATAGAGTAAATACATAATTTTCAATGATAACAACAATATCACTTGAGGTTAGTTGCATGGATAATTTATGGACCTGCATTAGCATGACATCTGCATGGTCAATGATTAAGATCTGCGACACAAATTTTCTCCTTGATTAGTATATGATTGGCATGGAAACCACTCTGAAAAACATACTTGCATCACGGATAACTAAAATGATGTCCTTACTTCTATCGATGAAAGATAATCAACATCCTTTTCTTTATCAACTTCCGCATCCCCAATTTTCTGCAACAAAATATTGAACAATCAAACTCAATCATGCCTAATGCTGCTAGATTACGTTAACACGCATAAAACTTAGATACATCTCTGGATGCATTTGAAAAGAAATAGCCATCAAAAGATCAGAAGTTCGATAACATCTTCAGTGCAAAGTACATAGTAGAGGATGGCTCACACTGATCAAACCCAAAGGAGAAGCAACAATCACGTCAGACGTATAGAAATCACCATACAACTTTATGCCTCTGTAGAAAAGGAAAACAATAATAGGAGTTAATTAGATTTACTACTGCCGGCCACATACTACAAGGTTGTTGACAGTCAATTACATTATTCTTTCTAATGCTATAGCAACAACTCTGACAGATTATTCAAATTATTGGATAGTATCAAACATCAAACAAAATAAGAAAAGCAAAGATTCAGAAATCCCACAACACCAAAGTTTCCAGAGAATGATTATAATGACAAGTCAAAAGCTTAAATAATATGCCTTCCCACTGTTGCGAAGTACATCCATTGCTTGAAGAGACGCACACATTACGACAAATTTCATTTTAGCTCAAGTTAATGTAAAGAATCTTACCTGTTGGTAAACTTTACACCAACCATAAAGTGATCATTGGCATTATCATTTCCAAGCAATGCTTGGAAGTCGGGAGGTTTTGCAGACTTTTTGGATTTAGGGATTTCTGAGTCATTATCATCACCCATGCTCTCAGTTCTTCCAGAACCAAACTCCTCATAAAAGCGTTCAAGATCTTCCACATTAGTCTGTCAAGAAGAAAAAGAATATATGATTCCGGAAAAACATAAATTCTGCCTAAAACAATAGCAACTCTGCATAGAGGGCACAAAAGATTACAACTACTGATTTGTAGCCAAACTAATATCTAGCAGCAAACTAACCAAAACAAAAGACGGAGATTTTTTACAGAGACGGATGCAGTCCTGGATTAAATACACTAGCATGACAGAATAAAATATTTTCTAGATAAATATGTCAAAAAGCAGAAAAGAACCGAAACCAAAGCGTTCCTGAAAAAATATTGATATTTAACATTCTCCACATGCAACGAACCAATTATGTTCCAAAATTATTTTTGACTCCTATACTATCTGGAGTCTTTGGTCCACAAGGATAATGTTAAGGCCTTTCCTGTTGAGATTAATCGTAGGATTTCTAGCAGGAATTTCCACATAAAAGCTCTAGCTTCGTGTAGCAATGTATGCCTTTGAAGCAACTCAAAGCATGATACAAAAGAAGTATATCTACCTTATGCTTGGTTGGAGTCAACTGGATCAACCTCTTGACAACCCTACGCGCAATTCCAGCCAGTGGTAAAAGGATCAAAACCTAGTGCATCACATGTGACAGTGAGTTAGCAGAAACACGTGGCATAGAGGAGTAAAGATAAACGACCAAATCAAAAGCATGGATAAGAGACATGGACAGGGCACGGGCAGGACAAATCATGCAATTCCTTGCTACCAATTAGTTAAAGCATGGCATTCCTAGCTATATAGAGGAGGATATCAAAGGGATGCGGACGAAAACAGCGTGATTAAATAAGTAGACAAATACTGTACATGATGTTTCAATTCCATAATTACACTGCATGAAGCAAATAATATATATACATATACCTTAGGGCGAGTAAATCCCCGATCGAGGCAAGCATCATCTTCTAGATTTTGGCCATCCACAGTCTCTTGATTCTTAGACAATTTCCTTTCATTTTTTACCATAAGGTCTTTACCTCTAAAGATATGATTCAACTGCACAGGACAATCACTTCACTTATCATCCGAGGTCATGACAGTTCAACAATAGTAAATAAGAGACAACATAGAATGACCCCAAATAATGACAAGGAACAAAATGATGACCATCTATGTGCTTACAGGTGTAACTGAAAGCATGAACATACATCAAATTAAAAGGTTCATGTACATACAGAATGCATGAGATACGCATCCATGATACTTGAATCTTCTTCCGATCCTTTGAGGTAAAAGGGCTTCTTGTTGTGGTGCATTATATCATAATAGCTGTTGCCTAGAAAAGTTAACCATGAAATCAGAAGTAGCATTAAGAACCCATCAGCATTACATAATAAAATCACTATTCTAAAAAAAAAGGGGGGGGGGGGGGGGGGGGTGAATTAATGGCATCTTAAATGGCAGAGTCCAAGGGTTGAGAAACCATGATCTGCTCAGAAATTTTCGTAATCTAGAGTTTGCAATATCTCATTCAGTAGCATTTGCAATTGTAGATAAAAGATACCTTCAATGTAAGATAAACAAATTATGTAGGACGCTTATGTACGCTGCTTAAAACATGTAAGCTCGTTGACAGCTTGCTTTATTCACTTACAGATAGAGAAAAATGATCTTTGTTTAGACTGATGAAAGTCACTTCCGCCTGAAGCCGTGTAGCTTTCCAGCCAATGTTTGTAGAACCTTGGTTTGAGACCATAATAAGATGTCATATCCACATCCTACAAGTATAATATTTTTGTTACAGGCAATACACTTGTGCATCTATTGAAAATACAAGATAGAGGAAATAATTCAAACACTGGCTTGCAGCCCCAGATCCTTCCGAATTTGAAAATACAACTATCAAGAAAAAGAATTCTTAAATCTTAATGACGCAAATATAAGATGCCTACACACTTAATACCCAAATTGCAGAAAGCTCAATCTGTAATAATTGATACACTATTCATAAATCTTTTTCTGTTCCCAGATTAATAAGGATTGGGCAGTGATATCATAACTAACTATAGTGATGAAGTCGAAAAAATCAACTATATACATCTTTCTTTCTCTCAAACACCTTCTGCCAAATGTCCATCTAATAAACTTGCAGGTATTGCTATAATTCAAAGTCTTGTGTCTTCCACGAGCAAATAGCAGCACGAACAGTTATTGCTTCTAGGATGATGAAGAAAAGAATTTAACGATAAATCTCAATCAAAGTAAAAACTGAAAAAAGTGCCATGGAAGACATAAAAAATGAACAATACATGCCACAGTAGAAGTCAAAACAAAAAAATCATGAAATGAAACCTTAATAAAGCATGATCCTGTGCCTCTCCAATTGCAATTGGACATGTTAAGAGCGGGCATCTTCCATGTGTACCTCCATTTTCTTTCCAATAAATTCTCAACCTCAGTAGATGGTAGTTTGTAACTCAAATGACTATCGAAAGTACTGCAAAGAACAAAACCAAGTGAAGAATTTTTCTAAGTCAGTAAAAAATAAGCAGCATAAATACACACACACACATATGCATTTTATAAATGTTAAAAGCACAAAGAGAAATGGCTGAAATACTTCCTATCGATATGAAGGTGAGAAGATTTGTACATATACAAGAATTACACATGCGTGGTATTCTACAAGATAGGGAAGTAAACATTTACATATATCTACAAAATAGATCAATCGGATATTAAGGAATCAAATTGATTTGTGCTAGTATGTAGAATCTGTGGTTCTCCCTTATCACATTTCGACAAGGTTTTAGTCAGACCACCCAGCACACTTAGAACAACTGACCAATGAGTCAATAAGACATAAGCATAAAAGGGATTCAAATATGAAAAGGCAGTAGGTCATGACATAAGTATAACGAAAGCTTGGTACAGTAGTACATGAATAAATATTTTATTACTCCAAATAGATATACATGAAGCATTACAAAAACCTTATGATCATAGATGCCTGTGAAAGGGGTTGATCCTTCACTCTCGAGTCGCTTTCTTCAT
>NW_012193138.1:2358273-2374153 GCF_000504015.1 Erythranthe guttata
TCTCTTGAATCTTCATTTTGTTCTCACCATGTTTTACGCCATTTCCAACTGCATAAATCCTAGGAGACGTGTTATCATTTCCTAAATTTGGACAAAAACAATCAAGATTATAACAATAAAAGTTATTATTATCTTCAACAAGGATTTAGAAGTATATGAAAGATCGAAGAGCAGCTCAAGTAAATTTAAATTCAGTTTCAGCAGTCTTGTCAGGACTTTAGTGAAAGGAAAAAGAGATTATCTCTCCTTCTAGAATAGTTAAGGTATGAACAAACAGTTGTTACCGTCATCGTCATCGTCATCATCTTCCTCAGACTCGCTAATAGATTCCATATTGCTGTCTGTATCATCATCTGTGCCCCCTTCCCCTTGTTCTTCTCTTTGCCTGCTCAGAATATAATCATCATAAAACATACGACTAGAGCATCCAAAATGAAGAACAAAAAACAAAAATAGCACTTCAAATGTTCTGCTACCTGAACACGTTTTATGTAATTCTTTATTGCTTGTCACACCTAGGAACATTTATACCATCAAGTTCAATAATATAAATATATAGACCATGTTTATACAACTCAACTCATTGAATTGGACAACTCAAATATCCACGATATAATTTCGAAACAACATCCACAAGCCTTCTCTTAGCCTAACAATGTTTAGGACGTACAAAGATTTCCGGTTCATGAAATTACAACATATATTCAAATCTAAAGGTCTGGAGATGAAAATCCCACATTACATCACTCATAATTCATCCCAACCAATTCAATCCACATTGTTCATGACCGAAACAAACAAAGCCTTGAAAAAACAGCATAAGAGAATTAATAGAATTTACCTTCTCCTCAGAGCCTCTGCAACATTTTCATTCCGGGTCCCCAGTTTCTTCAACAAATCCTCGTACACCGTAGGCTCTTTATATGCAACTTCTACTTCTTCCGGCTCGGAATCTCCATCCGTCTGCCCCTCCTCATAGTCCTCTGCATTGTTCATAAAATAATATTAATTTTCAGTTCCACAGTACTTGAAATTTCCATATTTAATCAACTTGCCCGAGTCGTTAACAGCCTTCTCGTCATGTACCGGGCGACGATTTTCTGCGGCTTTGCTTGCTTTAGCCGGTTTCTTAAACCCTACACCACCAGATTACAACGATAAATACATAGAAAGCTTTAACTTAAACGCAATACGTAATGACTGTGTCCACATACCGCCTCTCTCGGTTTTCCTCAGCTTTGATGGAGGGGCGAGACTCCGAGAAAGCACGTTATCACTCTGGTTCTTCCGCAAACTGTGCCGTTTTAGGGTTCTCATCGTGGATTGCGGCGGGTCTGATTGGCGGCAATGAGTTTTAAAAGTCCCGGCGATCTTAATTCGAACCGGAATTGGGGAACCGCCACCTAAACGGTCGTGAGAGGTGGTGGTAGAAAATAACTGAATAATGTTTTAGTAAAACCCTAACTAAACCTTCGATTTTGATTTGAGAAGACCTTTTTTTATTTTTCTGTTTTTTTCTTCTTTTATGTAGCCGTCCCGTGGGTTTCACGCGCTACTGGACTAGATTTGTTGAAATTTGAATTGGGTCTCAATTTCTTAATGGGGATCCGGAATCTTGACCCGGACCTACCCACTAGTCCACCACCACCCGCCCAATCTTTGACCTTTGTCCAAATTTCAAATCGGATAAACCGGGACTTTATTCAATTTTTCGTATTTTTTTAATAAAAAAAAATAAAATAAAAAATCGTTTCCAACTACGATAAGCTTTTCTTGGAGAGAAAATTTTATTAAATATAGATTTACATTTTTATTAAGTATAGAATTAATGAAAACTATTGTTAAATTACGGCTTTGTGGAATATTTGGGCCAAAATTATACTTAAAATAGATTTGGGCCTATAAACTTTTGAGGCCCTAATTATTTAATTGTAAAGTAGGGCTCTGCTATAATTGGGGCGAGCCTGCTCCTTAGTAAATTCTCATGGCATTTTTATTTTATTTTTTTGGTTTCTTAATTTAAAAAAAAAATATCGACTTTTTTTTTAATAAAAGACACCTATTTTTTTTTTTTTGAGAAAATTCAAGTCAATTACAAGGGAAAGTAGGGGAGGGGGGACTCGAACCCTAGACCGTTACCCTATTGGTAAAGGCTAGGTACCAACTCTCCTAACGAGGGTTGGTAAAAGACACCTATTTCATATTGCTTTGTTTCTGTATACTGAAATATACCACAGTTGTTTCCAAAAAATAAATAAAAAACAATTACACCACTGTTTGCTATAGAGAAAGAATACATGGTTCCCATTGACGGAAACACCACCAACAAGAAGCAGCTCATTAAACCGACACTTATTACAGTTTCTACTGAAGTTTCTAACAAACAACACTAGTCATTTAAGAGAGAGAGTAATCCTACAACTTGAGGCCAGAATGGATAGCAACAACTCCTCCGACGAGGTTTTCATACTCAACCTTCTGAAACCCAGCCTCTGCAATCATTTTCGCAAATTTATCCTGCAGTTTCGGATAATAACATCATCAAAACATAAAGGTTTAATCAATAAACAACTGCTCTGCACGATGGTAAAAGAAATGAATTGCTTAAAATCTCTGTTTATTGATATTATCTGCTAAAACCCCCATTCAAGAAGTATAAGTAAACCTCCAATGAATCATGGTCAAGGTGAAATATACCTGTGGGGGAAAACGTCGAATGCTCTCAACCAGATACTGATAAGATTCACGATCACCTGCAACTAGCTCTCCCAATGATGGAATGACTGAAAACGAGTAATAATCATACCTGAATTAACAAAAAAAGAAAACATATATATCAAATAATAAATATTTCGAGGCATGGAACAATTAAAAAAGGTCAGTATAACAACTCTACCTATATATAGTGTTGTTAATTTACGATTTCTTCATATGTGCGAGTAAATTGGTCAACTAATTGAATTGACAATGTGGAATATGTTCTTAAGGAAAACAATTTGCAGCTTGGCACATCTCAGAATTAGTTGCTAAGATAAAAAATGATATACGCAATAGTGCATACAACTCTTTCATCTAATGTAACATTTCTAATACTTACAACTCTTTCAAAACAGGAAGTTCCACATGGCTTAATTCAAGGCAAAGAAATCTTCCTCCTCGTTTGAGTACCCTTCCAAAAAGAAACAACGATAAGTTAGAAAACTGAAATGGGTCGTTTAGACAAGCAAAAGGGAGGGGGGATCGTAAAACACCAAATTAAACTGGAAAATTACATATAATAACTAATACATGTTTCCGTCGAAAATGAGTCTTGGCCGGGATGTTATGTCCGTAGCATTCCATGCATGTGAGTAATTAAAAGAATACACTAATAACATTATTCTATTTATTCTCAAACAAATTAAGGAGATACGAACAACATATGTAATTGGCAAATAAGACCAGGCGGACTCAATCTTCCAACCCCAAAAAAATCGGATATAAATGAACAAATAGTCAACACAATTTAGAAACGAAACGCAGTATATTTAGTCGCAACAAGGGTCTGAGTACAAAATTATGAAGCAAAAAAATTCAGCAGAGATGAATCACAAGCTAACCTGTTAGCTTCAGCAAGAGCTTTTTCTATATGCGTAACATTCCTTATTCCAAATGCAATTGTGTAACCATCCATCGAGTTATCTTCAAACTTTAATGCTTCTGCATCTCCTTCAACCCATATGAGAGACTTATCCTCTCCGAGCCCTGAATGCATTTAAAAATAAACATGCTTTACATTTGGAGAAATATTAGCCTGTTAAATTTTTCTAAAACTGGAGTATAGAAAATCGAATATGACTTACCTCTCTCCTGGGCCCTCTTTTTGCCAACATTTAACATGTGTGGGTTAATATCACATACGTAAATCTGGGTTTCTTCCGGTATACTATCATCACGATTATCTCTCATGGCTCTACTTCCAACGTTATTTATATTTTCCAGGATTCTGAAAGCCACATCCCCTGTAAAATAAGAGAGGCTCTTTATCCAAGTAAATAATAAGACAACTAAACAGAGTTCATGGTCAAAAGAGAATTTAAACAAGAAACTAGTTTTATCTTCGCTAAGACAAAGCCCGACAAGAGTGGATAATATTATTTCTCAACAAAAAAGTCGGATATTAAACGTTAAGATCAACTTGCTCCATATCAGATGCATATTCCATCCAGAACAAGAATGACAAGCAACTTGCAATATAAATTCGCTTTAGAATTTCATTTGAGGATATGCATATAGTTAGCATTTTATCCTTTTGTGGTTCATTCATAACTCGTTCAATCTCGGAAAAGAAGTCTCAAGAATGTAGCTCATGACTTTTACAGTTCCTCTCATAGGGCCTTAAAGAAACTGAAATAGTTTCCAAAAAAAATGTAAACCATATTTAGCAGCAACACGGGACTTTTCTATTAAGCAACTAGTTGATCAGAATTCTAGATAGAAAACTCGATCTCGTTCTTATATACAGTGAACACTTTGACATTATCTTCATGCTAGCAATATTCTAATCATCAAACAAGATACCACCACACTAAAAGATCACCTGTTCCACCAGCCACATCAAGATGCTTAATCCCCGGAAACGGATTCAACTTGGAAATCAATCTACAACAGAAGATACCAAAATTAACTTGGAAACAAAATAAATCAGCTAAAAATCCAACAATGAAAGAGAGAAAGCAAAAAAATAAAATCAACCTTTCTTTCCATAATCTATGAAGACCACCACTCATCAAGTCATTCATGAGATCGTAACTTGATGCGACGCTCGTGAACACATTACCAACCATTCGACTTTTTTCATCCTCCCTTACTTCCTTAAATCCTGTAGAGAGAAAATAAAATGATTTGTAACCTGAGATGAGAATCTAACTAACTGAAAAAACACAATCATACAGAATTAAAAACGCCACAACGTATATCAGAAATTACACAAAACAGCGATTTAGGAAAAATGAGTACCAACCGAAACTAGTAGAGTGGGAGTGCAAATGCGAGCACGGATTACACATCGGCAAAATAGATTTATTCTTCCTCAGGCTGCGACAAATCGACCTCAACGCCATATTAAAACCTAAATTAATTGATCACCTCAATCCAATACCAAAAATTGATTAGGCTACACGCGAAGGTGCGGAAGCAGATAGCGGAGCGTGGCGGTACAACGAAAAAGGAAGAAGAAAAACAAAGGTACCTGAAACGACACCGTTTCGGGCTGTGCAGTTGAGTTAGAGAAAGGTTGGGCTGGAATTAAGTTAACAGAAGTTGGGCCTGAACAACTGGGCCCAAATTTTATTAAGGAATTAGGCCCAAATATATTAGTTATGGGCTGGGAGAAACTATGGGAAATGGTCCATGACACATGTTAACTTTCTATTAGTGGATGTCAAAGAATAATTAAATTCGTTATATTTTTATTATTTATTAACATTTGATATACACGATGTGTTTTGATATACACACATACACCCACGTGTATGTTGTGTACTTGGTCAGTAGTTATTTATATAGATCTCCGGTTTAGGATCTCAAACTTTCGCTGTTTCAATTATGTGCCCGTTTGAATGTATTTAACTGATCTTATGGAAAAATTAAGCTAATAACTCACAAAATAATATCTGCAAGCTCACCTGGGGACAAAAAAAATACTTCAATTATGGATTCTCATTTAAAGTCTCCGATTAGTAAGGTTAGTCAGAATTAATTAAATAATGAGGCCTTAATTAATTGTAATTAAGTTTGCTTATGCTAATGTTTGATATTCATTTTTTGTTCGAAGCAGCAAACTGAATTTACTACTTTCATGAATCTAGTCCTTTGCTCACAAAATTTCAAGGAGTCTCAAGTCGGAAGATTAGGACAATCATTTACTCCGGCCAGTGGCCACAGAGAAAGGCGATCGATCGGATCCACAAACGCTGCTTACACGATGCTAAACTTGAATTGCTAGGATAAGCCGTTTCGCCCTTACAGACAAACTCCCTCAACAGTAAAACCTATCGAACACAGTTCGAAACGGCAGCAACTAACACAAAATTCTAACTACGCACTAATTACAATACCCCGAGACGGTAAATTAAGCCATTATGGGTACCAAACAATTGGTGCGGTAGTGTTTTGGGGAGGGTGTGGAACAAAGCAGTGCTGCTGCCATTGATGGAAGCCTTCGTTTATACTCATCCCACCGCCTCCATTAGCATTCCTTTGGTCAATACCAGTCGCATCTTCCACCTCCATTGTCGTTTCTTCCATGTCTTGAACGTCCATCATCTCACACTCAGAGTTATCGATTTGAGAAGGCGAGACGGTTCCTTGTGAGGAAGAGAGCTGTGATGGGACCCACGGAACAACAGCTAGACACCTGTCACCAGAACTGGAGTTGTTATCCTCCGCCTCCTCGACATCAACTAGTTTCCAAGAGTTTGATGGACCAGACTGCAGGACTTGATCTGCATAAACATACACAAATTGGCTAATTAATTTCGGAACTTCTTCTCGGTTCTAGCAAAGGACAAGAAATTATCATAGCAAAGATTGACGATTTGTTGCTAACAAGAAAAGGCCAAAGAAACAAAGTATAATGCTCGGACAACCCTAACGAATCCAAATCCATAGCTAATCAATCGAGCTTGTTTGAATTAATTTATTCTCTAATGAGCTTCAAATCCATATCTCTCGATTTGATTGTCTTTCCAATAATATACAAAATCCCAATCCTCCCATCGAATCTAAATACTTCCATCCAACTCCCTTCTATCCAAATGAATTACCAGAATTTTCAACATATAATCAAAACTCATCCATCATCCACTAGTCACAAGCAGAATCGGCTACTCAACAAATACGATCGGATGCAGCTATGCAAGCACAACAGTAAAATATGAATTACAAAGCACACGATGGATCAAATTAAAACCGAAAAACACAAGGAATACTTACTGTTGAACACAGAGATGAAATTAGGATTGACGGACACTGAGAAATTGGAAGGATAATGCAGGAGTGGATTGGGGCTGTTTGGTTTAAACAACACAATCGCCCTTTCATCATTGCTCGGTAATTCTTCAATCTTAACACCGCTCGATGAATTACGGAAACCGAAGCTCTGTTCATGTGGCATGGAGTAATCCAACGAGATAGGAACCTCAGATTCTTCTTCCTCTATTATAGGCGGCAATTCAGCATCCTAAATTCATGAAATGAAAAATTCACTCAGAATCACACTTAACCTAATCATACCATACAATTCTAACCTAACGCAAAAGCTGAAAACAATAGATACAGATAACTCAGAAATCCAATTGGTAGTACGGTCAACATAGGAAAGCATAAAAGTGAGAAAAACAGCAAAAAATCGTACCAGACGTCGGATTTTTCTGGCGGGAGAAGAGAGGGAAAAGTCGGAGAAATCATCGTTGACATCTTCTAGGTCTTTCCTTTTCAATTTCAACGGCAAATAGCTCTCCATAGCTCCTGATTCTCAAATACACCCCGAGAACCCTAGAAAAAATCAGGTTAAGAGGGGGGAAATCAAAACCACGAAAGCCCTAATGAACTGCGTTCTTCTTCAAGTGAGAGAAAAAATCAGCGAAAATTCTGTTAGGTGGTGGTAGAGAGAGAGAGAGAGAATAATATAGATAGAGAGCTGTGTGGAAGTTACTTTAAAAAGGGCACCGTATAGTGTGTGTATGTATATTCTTCCGTTGTCTTTCCAGATGTCTCCAGAACCCGGGAGAGAGAGAGAGAGAGAGACTAATTTCTAATAGGCCCCCCGAAAATACAGAATTACTTAATCAGGACTTAAGTTATGTATTTGTATTTACTTGTAGTTTCAAAATAAATAAATACATATAATAAAAAAAATAAAGAATAAAGAATAAACAAAAGGCTTTACTGCGTAGGTTTGTGGGCCAATTTTTATAGATAGGCCCAATGTGAATTATGGGATTTTGTAGCTTTTCCAGTGTGGGCTTTTTTTAAACTTTATTATTTGGGCTTTTATTTGTGGGCTGTAGCTTAATTATAACATCACAGTAATATATCAGTGACGTAATTATTATAATTATCTTTTATTATAATTATTTTTGTATGTTTGAAAAACATAAAAATTAGAAACCTCCTAGACTCTAATTACAAAAAAAATATGCATACTTATTATAATTAATCCGGTCAAAGACAAGATTAGAAAACATTCGTTTCTATTTCTCCACACTAAATTAAATACATATTTATTATAAAAGTAAATTAATAAAAATTTTATTTAAATAATATTGTGGGTTGGTTGACAGTTGGGGTGTACGATGATGAAGGGGGAATCAGGGATAATAAATAAATAATAAATAAATAAAAGAGAGTCAAAAAAGTGAAGTATGAAAAAATGTGTTGTCGTCCGGATTTTGTGTTTCCGTATATCTCTGTCCCATAAACACTACAACGTCCTTTCACTTTCTGCCTCTTCCTGCTAAACCTCCGCCCCACGCGCGCTCGCGTGCTGCTCATTCGCTCAATGTGTAATTTATTAAATCTGAAATAATATGACGAAAATGCCCCTGTTAAGAGTCAAATTAGTAGTCATCATGTTGCGCATGGGAATCACAACTCACAAGCAATTAAGTGTGCGTTTGGTATTATTTAATGTAACTTTTTATGTTATTTAAAGAAGCTGATTAATTAGCCTTAATTGTCATTAATTATTTGAAACCTAGCGCCGGCTTAATATTTGTAGTACATATGGCACTTATTTATTTATACATACATTGTCTTTTTGTATATCTTAAAAATTGTTTAAGAGGAAGTTTTGAAGTCTCTTATAGGGTAGGTAGTATTTGACGTGAATTAATGTTTGACACAATTTCGGATTAATAAGTGTAAAATTGGGAAAATAAATTAATTGATTATATGAAACTAAAAGAATTATCCAAAAAGAAATTTTGGATAAGAAGTATATATGAGATTATAAAATAATAGCATGACATTAAATAATATTGAGATAATTCTAATAGAAAAGGTGAAATTTGAGTTTTTTCTTCTAAAAAATTTAATTATTTTGTATAGAATAAAATAGAAATACAAAATTATATTGTTGTGAGGATGAGATGTCATATCTATTAGAGAGTTTCACGGGTCAAGATCCACGGACTAGTTGGATCTTTTGGATCTATTAGAATATGCAAATCATGTTTATTATAATAATATATTGTTAAAAGAAATGCTAATATTACGGAGTCGTTTATAATTAGAAGACAATTACGAATCTAATTAAGATTAAAATAACAAACAAATTTTATCAGTCTCTGTAAAATCGCACATGTAAATCTTTGACAGAAGAATCCAATTTCAGTTGGTAAACAAAAATCAATTGAAGAACAAAGGTTCCTGGTAAATAAAATAATAATAAAAATAAAAAAGAAATTAAACATTTTATTTAATGGGGGAAGAGGAAAATATTCCAGAAGCATGAATGGATCATCTTCATCGTAACGAAACCCAAACAAAAAATTGGGAATTCGTAAGCCCTAGAAATGAAAAATCAAACATCTCATTGAGTTAACCAGGTAACAGCCATTAAAAACTCTGGTCTCAAGGATGGTTATTGGACCAACATTGCTCAGTCCAAATCCCTAAAAAGCTAAAAATTAAAAATCATTAAAAAAAATAAATTCCGCCATTGTTAGAAAGGTTCAAACCCTAGCTTTTTGCAGCAATGGTGTGAAAGGATGGGAGGAGGAGGAGGACGCCGCCGCCGACGAAGATTCTGTACAGGACGACGGATCGGAATTCTCCAAATCCATTTCAGAAGCCATCTTCGAGAACTCCTCCACTCCCAGGCCGCGGAACCTCTCTTCGTCCTCGTCGAGAAATCGGAGGATTTCCTCGAAGAAATCGGTGCAGCACGGCAGAGCTAGGCCGCCGGTGGTCTGGTACCCGAACTCCTCTTCCGCCTGGTTGAGGAGGTCGACGAAGACTGGTAGATTCAGAAACCTCGTCGGAATGACGAACCGGCGGCGCTCAGGTCCGACGTAGACGGCGACGGAGCCGGAGGGGGTGAGGCGGCCTGAAGCGGCGGGGTCGTCGGCGTCGGAGGAGGAGGCGGAGTAACAGAGTATGGAGCGGCGGCCTAAGCTGCTGGTTTTCCAGCGCTTGGCGACTTGCTTCAGCCGTACGATTTTGGTGATCATGTTCACTTTCTTCATGGCTGAAGCCATTTTTGTTCTTCTTCTTCTTCTTTAGAGAGAGAGAGAGAGGAGAGAGAGGAGTGAAGATGGAGACTGTTCTGTGTAGAAGAACAATAACAATTAATTTAATTGCAAATGCGCTCATGTGTTAAATGACTATATTGTCCTTGTAGTGAATATTTCCTCTAATACCCCTACCATTTGAGATTGGTCAATGGATATAGTTGAATTAATACGAAATTACATATTAGAATTTAGATAATGAACATTTAATTCACTATCTAGTTTTCTGTTAATGGGAAATTTTGAAATTAAGTTAATCACTATATTTATGATAGAATTTAATTATGATGCAATGAAATTATATTTTAATTGCATGGAATTTTCAATTATCACGTTCTAACTTCTAAAGCCATTCTTGATGTTCTTGGGCTTGTAAGTTGGTGTGGACTATATGGTGTGCTATTAAGCCCAAAACTTGACCCGCCCATAAGCCGGTTCAACCCATGAAATTCAGACGGATCAGATTGAGATTAACACTGTTGAAAAGACATCGATTTTTTTTTCAGAAATGAAAAACTAATTCCAATTACGTTCCTAATAAAAATCAAAAAAAAATTGTTAACATTAATTTGGAAAATTATAATAAAAATCTCGTTCCAATTTTTGTAGACGAAAAATTCCACTAATTTGTTGCCATTTTTTTGTCTAGGAAAATATATAACTCGAAACTGTCAGTTGAGGAACCGCTTCGGAACCACCAATCTCCGACTCGGTTACGGTTCATTATGTTTTGGTAATTTGGCTCCAAGATTGCAGCCATGTCTAACTAAAAACATATATAATTTAATGCGATATAACGAACGTTAATGGGCTTTACCCGCAAGTTGTTTGTTGGCGACCTCCTTATCTCTTGAGCCGTTTTATAGCGAACTCTTTAACACATGTCCGTATTTACTATCCATTGCCGGCATACTTTAATTTTCCTCGCTCATTGGGCCTTGCCCCAATAATTTTGGATACGAGAGTATTCGGCCCAATGTTATCGAACTGGTCCCATCGGACTTTGTGGACTAATAATCGAAAGATTTTATTCCATTCCGATTTCGGCCGCGTTGAATGTGTGGGAATAAACAGATTATTCTAGCTACAGGACACCTTGTTATACTTGCTTCCATTTATTCCTGGATTTCGGAACCAGATGCCCAAGCATTTGCCAGCCATGTGAAGATACTCTCTCTATGCATCCAACTTGTGACAAATGCCCTATTTAACTGCAAGCCCGGCCCTGTTAATTAATTAAGATCTCGGCCCGTACTACTAAATTAAAAAAAAAAACATGGAAAAATTGTCCGATTTTATCGAGAAAGCGAAGCATGGCTACCGCTATTTTCGGACATTGTTGCACCACTCCTTTCGGGGGCTAATGTCGATGATCTTCGTCGTTTTTCCGATGAACCAATTTTGGTCCGAACTTTGCTATTTCACTACACTCTCTTTCATCGGTTTCTTGGCTTTGAAGTTTTCCAAGCCAAGTGTACTATTACCAAGTCATCATCTCCCTAAAAACATCGATCTTTTCTTCACTTCCCTATCAGCCGCCACCGCATCGAGCATGTCCACACTCGAAATGGAGGTTTTCTCGAACATCCAACTCTTCGTTTTAACCGTTATCACTTTCGTCACCGGAGAAGTTTTCACCTCGATTCTCGAACTTCATTTTTCGAAATCTGCAAAATCCGATTCTTCGACTTTTAAGTATTACTCCAATAATAGTAATCGAAGAACTGATCAGCTTGGAATTGTAATCAGCGGGGAAGCTGAAGAAGAAGAGGGTTTGTTGAAGTTCAAATCTATTCAAACGTTGGCAGTTTTAGTCGGTTGTTATCTTTTATTGGTCCACGTGGCAGGTGCAACCTTAATCTCTGTCTACTTAAACCTAGTCCCAAGTGCAAGAAACGTTTTAAAGAAGAAAGGCCTCAACCAGCAAATTTTTACTATATTCACCGCAGTTTCGACTTTTGCAAACTGCGGTTTTCTACCGACGAACGAAAACATGATGGCTTTCAGGACAAACTCAGGTCTCCAACTAATTTTAATCCTTCTGATTTTAATGGGGAACACTTTGTATCCGTTGTGCCTCCGTTTTACGATACTAGCCCTGGAGAAAATCACTGGAAAAGAAGAATTCAGGTACATGTTAAAGAATTCCAGGGAATTGGGGTACAGGCACCTGATCCCTGGAAACACGATGGATTCAGTTTACCTGGGGATTACAGCTTTAGGGTTTTTATCAGTGCAGTTAATATTGTTTTGCACCCTGGAATGGAATTCTGAAGCCGTTGTCGATGGTATGAGTGGCTACGAAAAGGCGGTGGGATCTTTGTTCCAGGTCGTGAGTTCCAGGCACGCCGGGGAATCTGTTTTCGATCTTTCAGCTGTTTCTCCGGCTGTCTTGGTTTTGTTTCTACTTATGATGTAAGTCTCTCTCTCTCTCTCTCTCTCTCTCTCTCTCTCTCTCTCTCTCTCATATTTTAAACAGATTTGCATAGTGCAGGTACCTTCCAGCATATACTTCATTTGTGCCAATAATATATGTGGAAAATGGCATTCAGAAGAAAAAAAGAAGGGGTGATTTTTGGGAGCAAATATTGTTCACACAGCTCGGTTATATCACGATATTCGTGATTCTCGTTTGCATAACCGAAGCAGAAAGCATGAAAACGGACCCTCTCAACTTCAGCGTCTTCGCCATTGTTTTTGAAGTCATTAGGTAAACTTGATAAATAATTAACCAATTTTTTTTATTTTAATTTGTGATGAATTTGAATGTGTTAATATGAAACGGCAGCGCGTATGGGAATGTGGGGTTTTCGATTGGTTACAGTTGCGAAAGACGAATAAATTCGGATGGAAAGTGCAGAGATGCATGGTATGGTTTGGCGGGAAAATGGAGTAATGGAGGGAAATTTGTGCTGATGGTGGTAATGTTATTTGGAAGGTTGAAGAAATTCAATGTGAGAGGTGGAAGAGCTTGGAAACTATTTTAGTGATCATTATAGTATTAACTCTCTCCGAATAACATTTCAAAATTGAAAAAAAAAAAAGTAGTAATTTTAATAACTATTATGTGAATTTGAACCGCGTATTAGATTTAATAACTACATAGGTGTGTATAAGTGTGTGTGATTATATGTTGATTTATGGTACAAATCCATTAAATATAAATAATCAAGTGTAGCATCTAATTTCTCATTATACTTATCCAATTCATCCGAGCTTCTTTTGTCATGTAAAATCAATTATTGTTCTTTTATATTGACGACGAAAGAATAACATGGACCAATTAATTATATTCCTTCAATGATTATCTTTTTATTTTATAAACTATTCACAAAAAATTTCATCACGAATTAAAAAAAATATTGGAAATGTACAGGGTTTTTTGCAAAATCCACCTCTGTGTAATCTTGAATTGCTAAAAAACCTCTCATGTTAAAACAATTAGCACATAACCTCCTCTGAAAGTTAGTCAAGGGCAAAAAGGACCTTGCGAGCTCGATGTGTAATACATCACTCGTGGTTTGTGCGACTGTGCATGTGTTTTTGGACGTGAAAAGCCACAAATACCCTTTAAATCACAAATTTGGAAAACTATAAATTTACCCCAAACTTTTCACAAGCCCAAAATAAAGTTTTTGGAGTTTTTAATTTAATCTTTGACATTTTCAAAAAAAACACTCTCTCCAAATAAACCCAAAACCTATCCCATTTTTTCCAATCTAACAAAAAGTGTATTCCAAACCTTGTCTAAATCATTATGAAAGAAGCTTTGTGTATATAGTATAGTACATACGATAATTAGTTTTGTTTGGGTTATTAAAACTACAAATTATAAGGATATAATCATATAATTATAAGGATATAATCATATAATTAGGTAATGAAGCACGCAAGCTTGCGGTATCCACCTTTAATTATTTGGATTGATTGGAAACATACGCCGGAAGCCCACTACTCAAAGGTGGATTCCTTTAATGGTGGAGAGGACGATTTCAATTGTTGTAGAGGGTGGCTCTCCGACATGTGCGGCGGGAGACACACCTTTATAGTAGACAAGTAGTTGTTTGGGTTTTATTTCCTTTTTTTTTTTTTTACTTTTCTTGTTGAATTTTATTTTTCATTTTTTTTATTTTTTGGGTTGTTTTATTAGTAATGAGGCTAATTTTGTCATTTCATCTAAGTCAACAATTAAATATGATATACGGGGCAGTGTGTTTTATAAAATATAAAATATGGCGGGTCTTTGCTAATATTTTTAACATGAAGACTTTTTTAGCAATTCAAGATTACACAAGGGTAATATGCAATTAACTCAAATGTATACGGCTTCTACGCGGGGATTATTGACGCCTTATATTTTTAATTTATTTTGCTGGTATATACGTTTTTAACTCTATAATTAGAAGAATAAAATGTACCCGTTTTGATTATTTAAGGTTAATATAAAACTCTAATAATGGAGTTGAAAATTGAAATGTGAGCTAAATAATCTGATTCATCACATTCACAAGTCACAACATATCATTATTATTAATTATTATTATTATTGGACTTGGACACGTCACACAAGCATGCTATATACTGTTGTTGGTTCGTTCATGAATTTGTCTAGGGTTAAGAATAATAATTGAATAAATTATTAAGTAACACGAAACGCGGACGAAACGCGGACGAATAAATCGTGTTTTCAATCAAAATTCAACAACACATTATTTGAACCACGATTTTAAACATCAATAATTCTCTCTCTGTATATAATAATATATAAAATCCAATCAAACATCACTAGAGTTGGAATATTTTTGTGTCTGTCTACCCACATGTCACTGGCCACGGGAATCACCTTCTTTCATTCCTTGCCACAAATTATTTTTTTCTTTAATTACCATTGCTCAAATACATCGGTACATCTTTAATTACTATTTTCTCGGATCGACCAAAAAATGAAAAAAAATGTCTACACACCCATATTGGTATATGTAAATGAATAGTAAAAATCGAGCCAATATAAATAGAAAGAACTGACTCAAATGGACATCATAATATGCTCTCTACTTGTGAGAATTAATATTTCGATTCATACAATTTACGCTATTTTTATAAATAAAAAAAATAGTAACGAATTATTCAAAAAATTATTTAAAATGACACATGTGGCACAAGAACATACAATTCCTGAAGTGACATGCAATTGAAAATTGTTGGGAAAATTGGTTAAAAATTGAGTCATGAACAATTTTTATCAATATTAGTGTACGGTCTAATACATAAATGAATTTTGGATTAGAACCAATTTTGTGGTGAATGAAAAATTACTAGTCCAAAAATATAAGGAAAGTGGGATTTTAAGTTATCCCACATTGGAAAAGTAGAGAAGTACTGAGCTGTATTTATATCAAAATATGGGGACAAAGGGTCACGCCCTTTGGGCATTCAACTTTGTTTGGGAGAAAGGCCTATATGTTATATGTTTCAAATCGTGCCCACACACGCGCGCCGCCGTCCGTCCGACCGACCGGCCGGCCGGCCGGCTCGGCTCGCTCGTACGTACGTATGTATGTATGTATGGATCGGATTTGGATTTGGATTTGGGCTCGGTTTTTCGG
>NW_012193138.1:2376999-2395884 GCF_000504015.1 Erythranthe guttata
AATACACAAGTCTAATGTTCTTGATATGAATGAAGGCACTATCATTGAATCAAGAAATGTTGAATTTTTTGAGGATAGATTTCCCTATAAAGAAAAATCAGCAACGGGTTCTCACAAAAGAACATATGAAACTGCTAATGATGGGTTTCAAAGTGATGAAGAACCTAGACGAAGTACTAGGGCAAAAATTGCTAAGTCCTTTGGACCGGAATTCCTAACATATACTTTGGAAAATGATCCAAGGACCATAAAAGAGGCCTTATCCACTCCCGAAGCGCCGCTTTGGAAAGAAGCAATCAATAGTGAAATTGATTCGATTATGCAAAATCATACGTGGGTATTGGTTGATTTACCCCCGGGAAATAAACCGTTGGGTTGTAAATGGATTCTCAAAAGAAAGTATAAAGCCGATGGCTCGATTGATAAATACAAGGCAAGGTTAGTAGTCAAAGGATTTAGACAAAAGGAAGGTCTAGATTTCTTTGATACTTATTCGCCCGTAACGAGAATCACATCAATTAGAGTACTTCTAGCAATTGCTGCTTTGCACAATCTAGAAGTTCACCAAATGGACGTAAAGACAGCATTTTTAAATGGTGAATTAGAAGAAGAAATATACATGGAACAACCCGAAGGGTTTGTTGCTCATGGACAAGAGTCCAAAGTATGTAAACTTGTGAAGTCACTTTATGGACTAAAACAAGCTCCCAAGCAATGGCATGAAAAATTTGATAGAACAATACTATCAAATGGGTTTAAAATAAACGAGTGTGATAAATGTGTATACATTAAAAACACACCAAATGAATTTGTGATTATATGTCTCTACGTGGATGACATGTTAATTATGGGTAGTAATCACGAGATAATCGTGAAAACTAAGAAAATGTTATCAACACATTTTGACATGAAAGATATGGGTCTAGCCGATGTAATTTTGGGAGTAAAAATCATCAAAAATGACAATGGACTGGTTCTTACTCAATCGCATTATATTGAGAAAGTACTACAAAAATTTAAAATGTTTGATAGTCCACCTGCTACGACCCCAATCGATTTGAAAATTCACTTAGCCAAAAATCGTGGAGAACCAGTGGATCAATTGAAATATTCTCAAATCATAGGCAGTCTAATGTACGTCATGAACTGCACTCGTCCGGATATTGCTCATTCGGTTAGTAAATTAAGTAGATTTACAAGCAATCCCGGAAATGACCATTGGAATGCACTAACTAGAGTACTTAGATATTTAAAACACACTCTAGAATTTGGTTTGCATTTTACAAGATATCCATCTGTACTAGAAGGATACAGTGATGCGAATTGGATATCCGATACCAAAGATTCTAAATCCACAAGTGGATATGTTTTCACTATAGGTGGAGCTGCTGTGTCATGGAAATCTACAAAGCAAACATGTATAGCTCGATCCACAATGGAATCGGAGTTCATAGCTTTAGATAAAACTGGAGAAGAAGCGGAATGGCTTCGTAATTTCCTAGAAGATATTCCGTGTTGGAATAAACCAGTGCCGGCAATATTGATTCATTGCGATAGTCAATCAGCAATTGGAAGGGCACAAATCAGCATGTATAATGGTAAGTCTAGACACATTCGTCGCCGACATAATACCATAAGGCAATTGATCTCAAATGGAATAATTTCTATAGACTATGTAAAGTCTAAAGACAACTTAGCGGATCCGTTGACTAAAGGTTTACCAAGAGATCAACTACAATGCCTATCTAGGGGAATGGGATTAAAACCCATAAATTAAGGACAATCTTGGTGGTAACCCAACCATGCTGACTGGAGATCCCAAGAACTGGTTCAAAATGGACAACTAAGCTAAGAAAGTTCAGTTGAGCACTAAGGAACTCATTCCTAACTCATTCCCGCGAAAGATAATAGTGCTACCTGCAGAAAGGGTAAAGGATAAGCTAACGCTTTTAATGATTCCAAAACCTTATAACAAAAGGTGAGGTATTGGCAGGATACCTTTAATAGGAGATCACCTATGTAAGTGTATGAAGTGAGGGCCGCTTCAAAACTTGACAAACACTTATGAATCCAAGATGTGTGTCCATGGCCAAAACGGACACAATCATGAGAACTAAGGAAATGTGAGAATAGTATTGTGTGGGTTGCATTGTCTTGGTTTACACGAACGGCTGACAGTTCAAGACATCGCGTTCACTACTCAGCCTAGTAAATCCGATGTAACTCCACAACGGAAGGTTCAAAGCTATATGCTACCTATCCCGATGCAATACTATTCGTGGGAACTCTAGAGAGAACCGACGCCCTCGTTTTCATTCATGTGGGGGATTGTTGGGAAAATTGGTTAAAAATTGAGTCATGAACAATTTTTATCAATGTTATTGTACGGTCTAATTAAGTATATAAATGAATTTTGGATTAAAACCAATTTTGTGGTGAATGAAAAATTACTAGTCCAAAATATAAGGAAAGTGGGATTTTAAGTTATCCCACATTGGAAAAGTAGAGAAGTACTGAGCTGTATTTATATCAAAATATGGGGACAAAGGGTCACGCCCTTTGGGCATTCAACTTTGTTTGGGAGAAAGGCCTATATGTTATGTGTTTCAAATCGTGCCCACACGCGCGCGCGCGCCGCCGCCGCCGTCCGTCCGTCCGACCGGCCGGCTCGGCTCGTTCGTACGGATCAGATTTGGGCTTGGGCCCAAATCACTACATTAATTTTTTGGGCCAAAAACATTAGGTCATGGGCTTATTACTCGAAGCCCATCTCGATTGGTCTGACTGGTCTGAATTGGTGCGGCCGAACCAATGCAAACCATTCAGGCTCAACTCGAAATGGTGCAACTACTCCCAATTGGCTCAAATCGAAATGGTGCAACCATTCAAACAAAAGGTACCTTTTTGCTCCAAAGGACACTACTTTTCAAACCTTATAAATAGACCCTAACATTCCCAGAATTCTTCACTTCAATCCAAATACTAGCCTACAACATATTAAGCCTTCCTTTTACAGATTCTCTCGAAAAGTTCTACACAAAGTACAGTTCGTCGTACTTGGGATTTGGAGTGCTCTTATTCCAAGTTTTGCCGTTGTATCTTGGGAGACGATTTCCATTTAATCCGTTAGCACCGTTGCGGGGAAATTTCGTCTTAAGGACAGAGACAACTCGCCTCGGCAAAATTCTCGTTCATAGCAGATTTCCAACAATTAGAACCACGATCTTCATTATCTTCTCGAGGAAGGATGGGAATATATTTCTTATGTCCAAAGATCGGACAATCATATGTTTACTCAATGAATGAGCTTTATCATGTATATAAACAAATAATGGATAAATATTTCATTCGACAAATGCTCGATCTGCAGATCAATGCAAAATATATATCCTCCCAAGATATTTTCATTTCGAATTCTTTCATCAAATAATTGATGATCTTTGTGAGCTCTTCATGAGTCTCCACAAGATTTAATTCGCCCCAAATGATAATAGGAATCAATTTATTTGATTATTCCTTTTGTAAACAAGGTATTCACTAAGGTGACAATACCGTATTCTTCAATATGTAAATGGATCATTCGTAGGGTCTAACGCACGAGACCTCTTATTATATGCTTCAAGCATTTTCATTTCTTTGAAATAACAAGTTATGATCCATATAAATATGCGGTAATTGCATCCATATGGTGCATGTCAAATAATTTTGAATACCATCATAAAGTGATTGCATCATAAAAATATATTTTCAAAAGGCATTCAAATTTACCGCAATGATTTTACCCACTTTTGTATTAAAGGCTCCACAACTTATGTGTGTTGACTTCAAGTCAATGTACAATTCATTTCTTTACCAATTTCAAATAATCATGGTCAATTGCATTTGTAAATGCATATACTAATGACCAATTAGATGTCGACATCTATTAACATGTACGAGCTTCAAGCTCTTAACATTATGAAAAATTGTACATGTAGTTATTCGATAACGTCTTTTGTACTCCCCATATTTCTTTATTATCAATCAATAGCTCACTATTTCACTTTTCGGTACCGGATATTCATATATATGGGGATTGTAGCCTTTGTGGGTATGATCTCTTGTAGAGATCCATATCTTTTCATGTACCATGTATTTTTCTCTTATAGAGATTTTATATTGCAACAATAAAGTTTTCCTAATACTTTATGTGCTTGAGCTCATTATTTATTTCAATAAAAATGTCCTACATGGACAAAATGCGCGCTTTTGAGTTTCACAATGTGGAGGGGGTATTGAGGACTACTCGTCCACTTTATTTTTCAAACTCAATATTAACATTCAATTTGGTACATGAATATTCGTTCGAAAAGAATTTTCAATTCTTTAGGATAGTATATCGGTACAACAACAAAATTGAGAACTAATGTCTCAAATTCCTCTCTATTCACTTAGAGAGCAAGCTAACCATGATTTATTTGCCTATCAACTCTTTATTGGCACATAATGGTTCGATTTAAAATGATTTCGATAGTTACCGTGTAATCATCAATGATTTTCTCATCCAAATATGGATTTCATTTATGCCACCATAACTGGCAAAAATTCTCAAATCATAGTAATGGATATTGGTGTTGAGGCGTCCCCCAACATCGTCTTTAAGAGGAATCCTTTCATGAATGAGATAAGTAATAGGATGAGAGTATGATGCTACTAGCGCTAGTAGACTTTAATTGAACGGTATTCACACCACTTATAAGGGTGTTAATCATTCGAACCAACATATATATCTCCCCCTCTTATATGTATAAATTAAGATTGGTTAGTTGTGTACCATAATCATTTTTCACCCAATTTGGGATTCACGATGCAATCATAATGTGAAATTTGTCCTTCAAGGACATTCGTTTTCATGGCAAAATTTAATGTGCAATGTGTCATTCTTAGACATTTTCTCTTGCACTCATTTGCAACATATGTAATATTTTCAAGTTGCCATTTTATCGATAAATGCATCTAGCATTTTTAAAATTGTTGCAATTGAATTCTTTTTTCTTTTGTGCTTAAATATTTCCATGCACAAATCCAGATGAGACAAAGATCATTTCATATATTTCACGCCGTTATACAAGAACCGGCTTCTTATCTCCCCCTTAACGGCGGGAAAATTGTCTTATTAAAATGGCAAATGACAATATATGCCATACAAATATCTCCCATTAGGGGTGCAAAATATTGCATATCATAAATTATAAATAAACCATGTGATATAGCTGTTATCTAGATGAGAGTAACGACGTTTGAGAATCTAACAGGTTCGGTACACAAATGACCAAATTTCAGAATTTTAAAAATTCAGGGACCAAACTGTAAAATTTGAAAATTTAGGGACCAAACTGTAAAATTTGAAAACATCAGGGACAAGACTGAAATTTTAAAAACTTCGGTGAAAACTGAAAATGCTGAAATATATTCATAATTGCAGATGATGAGAGGAACGAACTGCATATTCTAAAAAAATATTTGGACTGAATCGTAAAATTTTCAAATCCGGAGGACTAAAATAAAAATTTTGAAAACTTTGAGGAGTAAACTGTAAAGTTTGAAAAATCAGAATATGCAGAGGGTTTGGAATTTTAACAAGAAAATCAGATCCCTTTTTTCATTTGGTTTGAAATTTCATCTCATCTCATCTAGACCAATTATAAAAAAATCATATACATACCTCCATATGTATTTGGAATGAAATGTACAACTTTAATTGAATTGGTCAATATCGTGACTCCAAAATCACGCAATTTCTTTTGTTTTTGTGTTGGTGCTTGATAAAGCTTATCAACATGCTTTATCGTGAAATGGATTTATGACCAATCATTTTTCATATTTCTCACTTCTCTTCATCTCTAATGGTGAGATAAATTTATATGGTAATAAGCACCATGACATCTATATAAGATATCTCTTGAAATATTTTGTTGTTTTAACTGTCAAAGAATAACAACAATCAAACGAGCTTTGCATTATTTCAGTTTTAGCTCCACAACTCGTATTATAGTACGATATGCTATTAAAAATATTTATTTTGCTATTACGAGTGCAACTTGAGTTTTTATGTTGTCACTTCATGATCATAATATAGATCCATAAATTAGAGAATATTTTCTCTTACAATTCTCCATTATATGTATCTTCAAGACACATATATCGAAATATTTTTCTTGTCGTTTTCAAAACAACAAAGTCAAGATTTGAAGAGAGCAAATTATAGAAAGGATCAAATATCTATCTCTCTTCTTCTTCTTCATAAGTAACTAGATGTAATGTTACTTTTATTTGTGTGTTCAAGACGCATACCCCCAATTAAGTACTCGTTTCTTGAAAATGAAACAATAATATTTTGCTCGGTGTCTTCTAGACACATTTTCATTATGAAATATTTGGCTTGTGTCCTCAAGGCATATAGCAATAGCACACATATTTTGTGATATCATGAGACATAAATGGATCTTTAACTTCAATGATCCAAATTTTATTGTTATGTTCATTCTTGAACTATCGTAGATAATTTTAAACTTCATGATATTTTTGATATCATTGTATCACAAATGAATACTCATTTTGAGTACATATATACCATTGAAATATCAAGGATTGAGTTTTATACCTTGAATTTATGTACTTGATTTGGGGTCTTAAGCCCTATAATTGGTACTTAATCATAAAATAATAGTGCGTTGAGTGAGAAATACTCAGTAACTCAAATATTCAATGTTGATTATCACTTAGACTTTGAGTCTAATATTTTCAATTGAGAATTCTAGTCTTCAAATTTAATCTAGGCCTCAAGCCTTTATATTTGATATGCCTCCACATAAGCTTTCAAGCCTTCATATTTAAACTTTGCTTCGAGCCTAAAATTTATGAACTTCAAGTTCTTTTTCGATTGGTGGAGCTTTTCAAGTTGCATAAATTAGAGAGCATGTGGTTTTTTTTTTTTTTTTTTTATTCTTTTTTTTTTTAATATATCACTCAAATCTTCGAGTCACTTGATTGCACGTGCTCGATTTGGGCGTCAAGCCTCAATATATAATATATCACTCAAATCTTCGAGTCACTTGATTGTACGTGCTCGATTTAGGCTTCAAGCCTCAATATATAATAAAAATCGTTATAGTACTTTGATCATGAAAGAATCGTACTATAAATGGGGAATACCCATTAACTCAAATGCTCAAGAGTCTTATCATCTAGACTTATGTTCAATCGATATTTCTAATCTCGTATTTAATCTAGGCTCTAGGCCTATAATCGTCCCTTTTCTTTTTAGAACATTATGTTCATCTCAAAAAAAATTGCACAAGGGACAGCTCTGGCAGAGCTGAGTATTTTAAGCATATCTCTCTTGATCGAGATCCAATTTTGATGATTCAAACTGTTCCGAACAGCCAACAGAAAATGCTACAAGTTTCGTATTTTGCATTTTCTGAAATTCGGACAATATCATGTCCAAAACAGACATCAAAGTACAGACTCGTGAATTGCACGAAAATTCACCTACAACAAAAATAAGATGATTAATATTTAATTAAATTAAAACAACAATAAAATATTTGAAAACAACTCCCTTTTCATCTTCTATGGTTGAGAAGTAATTATCTTCTTTGGATCATCTTTACTCGAAAATGAAAATAGAACAATCGTGCTGATAACGTGTTGAGAAACTAATAAACAATATACAAGAAGTAGAGAATAAAGTAGAGAGAATATGTAATATATTATTCCATATATTCAAGTGTACAAAATACAATACATTGCACCTAATTTATAGGTGTAGAAAAGCTAGTCAAAGGTCATGAGTTACAAGACCTTAATGGTGAATAATGGTGGAGGTAATGGGGGTTTAATGGAGAGTGTAATGGTGGTCATCCATAACCTCCAAAAATTCACAATAATAAAATGCAATGTCATCGTTGTGTCACAAATAATGTAAATTGTTTGGCTATGTCATGATGAAAATATTGATACAAGTTTAAAAATAAATTACAAAATAACATTGTTATATTATTAGTTGCAAAATAGTTGAAAAAAGGGTAATTTTGCAAAATATTTTTTTTAGAGAAAAGGAAGACATACTATAAAATACAAGGGCCTCACAGTAAATACACTATTGTTTTGTTGCTTTCATTATCCGTAACTCCCAACAGTTCACTCGACTCTGCTCATCCGAATAACTACTATTGCCATGATTATTTAGCGGCTGAAGTTTTTGCAATCAGAGATGCATGCATATTTATCAATGAAGTTAAGTTGGCCGATGTAATCTTTGAAGTTGACTCCCTTAATGCGGTTACATTCATCGTCAATCAATTTGCCATCATCAATTTGTTAGCTCATATCAAAATAGAGGAAATCCGGAAGTTTTGTTGTGTGTGGCTGAAATGGAGGTTCAAATTTTGTCCAAGAAACTTTAATTTTGCCGCCCATAACTTAGCTAAATGGGCTTTAAATAATTGTTTTGTTGATTGTATTGCTTTGAATTTAATCCACATCTCTTGCAAATGTGATGGTGGTGGATACCTCGTTGTTCACTCCTCGTTTTTATGTTTGATATTTGGGTAAATAGCACTTACCCTCTTTGTGGTTTGGACATTTTGCACATGACCCCTATATGGTATGAAATTAGGCACATAACCTCCTTGTGGTTTGGATATTTTGCACATGACCCCCTTATGGTATGAAATTAGGCACATAACCCCCTTGTTGTTTTGACGTTTTGCACATGACCCCCTTATGGTATAAAATTAGGCACATAACCCCCTTGAACAGAAAACTGGAAAAAACTAAATTACCCCTAAAGTTTAACCAAATTGCAACATATCAAATGTTTGTTGGTTACTCTATCAAGTCAAAATTTATTGTTTTAATTTAAAAATAACTGTTCTATAAATGAAAAACTTAATGTAGTTTTTTTGTAAAATAAGAAATATAATAATATATTATTGTGTTTTTTTAATTTTACAACAGAAAATGTATATAATACTAGTTATTGTACGATTGACAATTTATTCAATTTTATAAATCAATTTGAAAATCGCATATGTTACAAATCAAATATAAAAGGATTAAACTTGATATAAAATTATGAACTATCAATTTCTTTGTTCAATTATAATTCGGTAAAATAATTTTACATATTTCAAAGCCTTAATATTGTTATTAATTACGACTATTATTTACTATTTATTCTATAATATATTATATTATATTATATTATAGTTGATATCGAATTTTATTTTTTTAAGAAATAAAGTCTTTATTTTCTAGGGGTAATTTAGTTTTTTTCAGTTTTCTATTCAAGGGGGTTATGTGCCTAATTTCATACCATAAGGGGGTCATGTGCAAAATGTCAAAACTACAAGGGGTTATGTGCCTAATTTCATACCGTAAGGAGGTCATGTGTAAAATGTCAAAACCAAAAGAAGATTATGTGCTTTCATACCATAAAGGGGTCATGTGTAAAATGTTCAAATCAAAGGGGGTTAAGTGCTATTTACCCATAATATTTAATTTGCTTATCAAAAAAAGAAAAAAAAAATACTATAGTATGAGATTTAAGAAATTTGGAAACAAAATATTTGGTTAAAAATTGGAAAGAACATGTTTAGTTTGTATCTACTACAATCATCGATAATCACATTTTTTTTAGTTTCGCTGTAGTTTTAAGTTTTAACTAGGGTTGGGTCATAGATTGATTCTATCTGTCAACTAACTCACTTTTGACCCACCTTTATTGGCCGATAATATTGTTGCCGGGCCGAAAATTTTAATCGACCCATATATAAATGGGTCGATCGGTGATTTTCAGTTTACTCAAAAGTTGGTTGGTCGGTAATCTCGGCAACTAATTTTTTAATATTTTTTTTTATTGTAACTATTTAATTGTAATTCTTATTTTCTTAATGTTGAAATAATATATAAAATAAGTCAAAATTCAAAAACTCGAAAGAAAAAAATTGTCCAATACAATAGTTTTAGTCTACTATCAGGCTATCACCGAAGAGAAAAGAAAAAAAAGGGTGAATAGCACTTAAACCCCTGGTGGTTTGGATATTCTGCACATTACCCCCTTATGCCTTATGGTATGAAATTAGGCACATAATCCCTTATGGTTTTGACATTTTGCACATAACCCCCTTAGAGCAACTTCAATGGGGGAATCAAATGGAGTATTAAATGATAAAACTTCCATTTTGATTCCTAAAATTCAAAATTTCATCTCCAACGGAAGCACCAAATGGGTAGTTTTTTTGATATACTTCATCTCCTAGAGGTGCAAAAACGCACCCAAAAAATGAAGTATCAAATATTCCTAGAAATTAGGATATGCAATTTCAACGTGAAAATAATAAAATTTCTAACAAATTCCTATGGAATAGGAACAAAATATATCTATTAATTTATGATTAATACATTTTAAAAAATAAAATAATTTATTTGATTCCTACGGGGTGGAGCATATAAATTTTTTCGAATTACCAAAGTATTAATTAAGAGTTTAGATGTCTCATTTTAATACCTACCATTGGAGTTGCTCTTATGGTATAAAATTAGGCACATAACCCCCTTTAATAGAAAATTGGAAAAAAATAAATCACCCCTAAAGTTTATCCAAATTGCAACCATAGCAACTGTTCATTGGTTACTCTATCAAGTCAAAATTTCTTGTTTTAATTTAAAAATAACTATTCTATAAAATGAAAAGCTTAATGTATTTTTTTTTAAATGAGAAATACAATATATCATTGTTTTTTTTTTTAACAGCAAAGGTATATAATACTAGTTACTGTATGGCCAATAATTTATTCAATTTTAGAAACCAATATGAAAATCTCATATGCTATAAATCAAATATAAAAGGATTAAAGTCGATATAAAATTAAGAACTATCAATTTCTTTGTTCAATTATAATCCGGTAAAATAATTCTACATATTTCAAAACTTTAACATTGTTATTAATTATGATTATTATTTACTATTTTCTGTATAATATATTATATTATAGCTGTTATTGAATTTTATTTTTTTAAGAAACAAAGTCTTTATTATTTAGGGTTAATTTAGTCTTTTCCAGTTTTCTATTAGAGGGGGTTATGTGCCTAATTTCATACCATAAGGGGTTATGTGCAAAATGTCAAAACCACAAGGGGTTTATGTGCCTAATTTCATACCATAAGGAGGTCATGTGCAAAATGTCAAAACCACAAGAGGGTTATGTGCCTAATTTAATAGAGATAATTAGTGAGAACCCCCCACATCATGTACATATATTACGATAGATATTACCCCATTTTCATAATTAGTGAGAACCCTCTCTTGTATTAAACATGATTATTTACAATTAATTATATAATTGACATTGACATATTCACTCCTGTGTAATTAATTTATTTCAAACACGTGATTTAAATAAATCTTTGAGATCACAATATACCGACATATTCCATAACCGTCTCATCCCGCTCAACCATTGTGTTAACTTTTGAACCGTTTCAAAGGCGCGCGTTGAGATTCATATCTGATTCCGTTTAGAGAGTCAGCGACTGTAATTGAAGAAGACGAGTTTTTTATTTTTATTGTTTTTGTTTGCAACCCTGTTGTTTTGAGCGCCGATTCAATGCATTAAATTTGAATTCATATATACGGTGATTCTGTTATAATTATATAAAGTGGTTTGTAATTGATTTCATATGTACGAACTGCTGTTTTGTTGTTTGTGCGAACGATAGCATATGGATCATTTATGTTCTGATGTATGAAACCAGGAGTTTTTTTTTTTTTTTTTTTTTTTTTTTTTTTTTGTGCTGATTATGTTGAGATTTTATAGTCGTGTTATCCAGGTAACACGATTATTGTTTTTACAGTAACATGTTCCTAATTTACTTTTATTGTAGTTGATTTACTTATAGTCGTTAATGTAGTACCTAATCATGGTTGTTTCATATATATTCTCTATTTAGATGGATATCAGTGTTAATATTTTTGTGAAGTACGGGGGTTTGGTTGCTTTGAAGCGATCTTCTGAACTTACTTTCCAAGCATTGGTTGATTTTGCGTGTTCGAAATGGAAATGCCTGAATGCATCTAATATAAGCATCACATATATGGTGGCACATTGTGGAGAATGCATTATTGCGGATGATGAAGACTTGGTATCCATGTTTGCATTGATGCGCGAGTTATCTGTAGTGCGTATAAATGTCGTGATGAAGGGTGAAGATGATAATGTGATTCGACCAATTCAACATGTGGTTGCACCAATTCGGCATGTCCACACGCAGATGATGCTGCCAATGATCGGCTATGACAAAAATGTTGAGGATATAGAAGATCGTGATTAAGAAAACGTGGTTGCGGAAGTTGAGGGAAGGAAGTTGTTGAGTGTTGATTGGATTTATTTGATAAAAGATATAGGTCAGGTTTTTGAAGGTCCTGTTGCCGATTTCAGAAAAATGCTTATTAAGTTTTCAATTGAAATGGGGTTTGAGTACAAGTATTTCAAGAACGAGTCATATAGGGTGACGACGATGTGTAAGTACAAACATGAAAAACAATGTTGCTGGAGAATACTCGCTTCCGTTGACAAATATAACAAGTTTTGTTCTATTCGGACGTATCATAAACATCATACGTGCGGTATGTTTTTTGGGATATAAACATTATGTATAGAAAACAACCTCAATATACTTGGGTTAGACAGTTTCGATCAAAACTTTGGGCAACGTGGTCATTCGTCAGGAACGTTCAACTAAAGCAAGCACACCTCGATTGCCTAAAACGAACACCCTTCTACCATTTAGTATTACCATTTACGGAAAACAAGTACTTTCATCCGCAGTTAGGGGGACACAAGATGGTAGTATACAACTACTTCTTACGTATGATAAAAAACGAGGTGCATTCGAAATAGCAGGCAAAGCTCTCAATATATAGCCAAACGAGTTTGACTTGATATTTGGAATCAAATCTGGAACACGGGTGAAATATACAAAGCAAAGTAGTATTCCACAGTCTCTACTCGGAAGGAGGAGATTCCAACGCTACACATTCCAGACGTACTTAGAGAACCTCGAACTCTGTAGCTAACTGTGGGTCAGTTGAGGTTTTAATTCTTTGCTCTAACTCTTTGTTGCGGTCCGAAATATTGGTTGCTTTTGTTCGCCATGTTTTTGCCTCCTGTAGAGCACATGCAAGCCTCGCCTCAAGTATTGTGTTCTATGTCAACAAATCATCGTTCTGTTCGTCAACATATTTCGGTTTCTTTCTCCCCGAAGATTGCTCAATGGGACTAGCTGGTGCATCATGGTCATGGTAATCATCGTTCACATTATTTGCATCAACCGATTCACTTTCACTGTCATGCGGCTCGTTTCTTGCTTCTGAATCGTCACTCTCCTCGTCCTCATTGTCATGCAGCTCGTTGTCACTAATATCTTGTTCTTCATAATTTCCACTCAACGATGAACGTTCCACATCGGTCTCTTCAATGGGGTGCCTATTACTTGTTTGTCGGTGATGTCCTTTATAGTTGTACAAGCAAGTTTTTCTTTAAAAGTCTCCAAGCTCCATTTTCTGAATCTTAGAAATGCGTCTAGGTGTAATGGTTCGACATAATTGACTCGTTCACACATCCAGAACTGTCAAGTTACGTTACAAAAAAGAGGTTAACACAAATAATTAAAACTATTATTTGCAGAGTGTAGTCAAAGAAAAGAACTCAAACTTGATAAATAATTAAACAAATATGTAACCACATAAATATTACAATACAGTCATGGAATAAATAAACTATTCCTGTAAATACAGTACTGAATGTGTGAATGCATTTGCATTTAGTTGTAAGTAACCTATTTTTTTACAAAACAACCGTTTAATTAATCAACTAATAGAAAGCATCAGTCTCTTAAAATAAACAAGGACACATAAACACCAAATACAGTTATAATCAGAAAATGATTCACAAAGCAGTTTGTTTTAGTGTTGAAAAACTAATATAGTTCAATAATTACAAAATAAAAGACTTACCAGAAAGAGAGGTACACAATCTTTCACCGCTTCTGCTTCATTGTTTTTTACATACTTCATTAGCAAATCAAGAACGGGTTTTCCCCAATTGTACTCTTTTAATTGATCGATGTCGTCGCACAACTTGAATTTCCACGCACTGACCACATCCCCAGAATTTGTAAATAAAAGAATGGACAATATATGTACTATTACTATACGCACGGTGTCCTCAATATCCTCTTCAATGTTGCTTCCAACAATTTTCATCAACTCTTCTTTGAGTATATTTGGCGAAACCTTTGTGTAGCGTTGGAATCTCCTCCTTCCGAATAGAGACTATGAAATACTACTTCGCTTTGAATATTTCACCCTTGTTCCAGATTTGATTCCAAATATCAAGTTAAACTCGTTTGGCTGTATATTGAGAGCTTTGCCTGCTATTTTGAATGCACCTCATTTTTTGTCATACGTAACTAGTAGTTGTATACTACCATCTTGTGTCCACCTTACTGCGGATGAAAGTACTTGTGTTTTTGCAAATGGTAATACTAAATGGTAGAAGGGCGTTCGTTTTAGGCAATCGAGGTGTGCTTGCTTTAGATGAACGTTTCTGAAGAATGACCACATTGCCCAAATATTTGATCGAAATTGTCTAACACATGTACCCTTTTTCTTTCTCTTTTTGACAATCCTTTTCGTACCCTCTGTTACACAAAGTAGAAATAACATTAAATAACGTATTAAACTAAGCAACTTTTGAAGAACTATTTTGCTAAACATATTTTTACGAAGCCAACACTTGCAGTATTTTTCCTATAATAAATATTCAACCCCATTCTAAACTTCAACATGTTTGATTACATTTTCCCGAAAAAAATATAGTCAGTACAGAAACGATTAAGGTACAATATTGACAAAGAAACAATTTAAGATATCAACCTGTCTAACAGGCTTCATTTGAAATCCAACTATTTACAGAATAGTCTATTTACATCCTAATGAACTATTTACAGAATAGTCTATAAACATTCAACACAAATAGTCTATTTAATACTCCAAGAACAGTCAAGACAAACAATCAAATAGACTATTTTGATTCACAATGTGTCATGCGATTTTTTGAATGAACAAGTTCTACCTACAAATGCCGAATAATTCCAACAAGAATGACATATTAATAACAATTCTTAATAAACTATTTACACAAACATCTACGACACAGTTATATATTCTACAATTACATAATTTACAAGCAATTGTTTACAAAATAACCTGTTTGCAGTATGCTCAAACAGGATTACACTGTTTCTTTCAAAGTCATCTAATCTAACTATATACCAACAAAACCATATATGTAAGATTCAACAATATCTAATTTAGCTACTTACAAAACAACTATTTAACAAATTCACCAATTTCAAATTATATTAATTTCCCCATAAATAGACTTCAAGCCCACGATTTTCACGGTCAACAATTACTAATGAACTATTTACAAAATAGTCTATTTGCATTCAACACAAATAGTCGAATTAATACACCAAGAACAGTCAAGACAAACAACCAAATAGTCTACTGTGCTTCACAACGTGTTATGTGATTTTTGAGTGAACAAGTTGTACATACAAATGCTCACTAATTCCAGCAAGAATAACAGATTAATTACATGCGTCGGTTTGCCGAATGTCGTTCAATGCTTTTGTCCTACGTTCTCATGTTCACAAAAAATAAAATGTAAAAGAAACACATTTGTAGATGGTGTTTTTTGGTAGAATCGAAGATAGGAAGTTAATGAACATGACTATTTCAGTTGGGATACTTACTGCTAGCAGACGTCGCTTTATTTTCCGATTCAGTGGTTTGTTGTCCATTGCTTCAAGAATTACACTGATTTTGTAGCTTCATCGCCTATTTTATTTACCCAGGAAACGACACAATATAGTCGTTTCACAGATTTTGGTGAGTGAGTGAGGATTTTGGCAGCAATTCGAATTTTTGTGCCATAGGTAGGGGTGGAAATCGGACGGATCAGATCGGATATAAGCTTTTCGGAAAATTTCCGATTTTTTTCGGAAGTGCAAAATCAGTTCCGATTCCGATTTTTTCGGAATCTTAAAACTGATTCCGATTCCGATTTTTCGAAAATTTTCGGAAATTCGGAATTTTTTGGAAAAAAGGAAGAAAAAGAAAAAAAAATCAAAAACACCGTAAAAAAAAAAAACCATACCCAACAACAAACGATTCTCCACAAAGTGCAACACAATCAATGATTTTCATTCTCATCAAATTACGAGAATAAATGGACATATAACACATGAATAATCCCTAAAATTACAAAATTTATGCTGAATTTTCAAAAGAAAGGGATTTTTGTCTTTGTAGTTTGCGTGATCGATCGGTCGAAAAAAAAATTAAGAACGATACAGGAGATTTGGTTGAAGAACATAACACTAATGTTAGCAAATGAATGTTGCTATGAAGAAAAAAATACTAAGTTTGAAAGAAAGAAGAAAAAAGAAGAAGGCAAGCAAGCAGCAGCGTCGCTGCATAGAAACAAATTGAAAATTAGGTTACAAATAAAATAATAGGTGTAAACGTGTAGTTGTGTACTTGTGTAAGTAAAATGGGATCAATACTACATGGGTCTAAATAATATTTTTAAATAAAAAAACAATATGGCCCAACCCAAAATAAAGATTATAGTGACCCAATATACATATATAATAATTTTTTAATATAAAAAATTGGAAAATTTTGGAAAAAATCGGAAATATTCGGAATTATTTTGGATCGGAATTAAGAAATTCCGGAGATTTTATATCAAGTTCCGATTCTGATCCGATTTTTTTCGGAAAATTCGGAAATCGGATTTTCGAAAATCGGACTACAAAAAATCGCTCCAAAATCGGAAATATTCGGACCGGAATCTGCGAAAATCGGAAAATTCGTTCCGATTTCCACCCCTAGCCATAGGTTATGTCGCCAATGTAGCCGTTTAGGAGATTTAGGGTTTATAGTGGGAGTTATGAAAATATTCGGGAAAGCGAGATTTTGGGGATATATTTCAGTGATTTTAATTTCCGGATTTAGGGTGTGTTTTTTGTTTAGAAAAAAATGTGGCTCCAAGAAGGCTAGTTTCGGGATTCATTAAAATTGTGAGTTTATTAATATTGAAAATATGGCTGGATCCACCATTATTAAAAGGGGCAATTTGCTATAGGTCTCTGTATATTATAATTTATGTGAATAGATCCAAGTTAAAATCTCCATATTTTAATAAATTAATTATATTTATTTTGGCAGAAATATACTTACTTTAAATCAAATTAAATCCCTCAAAATATCTCCACCAAATCAACTTTCCCCAAAATTCTCTCTTCCAAACTAAAATAAAATTAATTCGCAAAAGAAAAAATACAGTATTTATCGTTCAAACTTAGATTGTCAAAAACTCACCACCGCCAAAACCGCTGCGCCACTGTCGTGCCCGCTAATGACTCTGTAAAATGCAAATAGCAAACTAGTAATTAAAACTTGCAGTCAAACAGCAAATTACGTATGAATTCGCCAAATGCAAACAGCAAATTGAACAAGAAAAAAAAAAAATCAGCGTCATCTAATTACAAACAACAAAATGAAAATATGATATATCTAAATGCAAATAATAACAATAAAAATACAAAACGAAAAAAAAAATCATACATATGAGAAAAATGCAAAAAACAACAATAAAATTATAAAAAATATTCTATCAATGCAAAAATTGCAGTTTGCAGTTTGCAAAAAAATCTACTGTTATAGGTTGCATTTTGCAGTTTATGTCTAATGCTGCAATTTGATTTGCCGTTTCAATTCTTTTTTTTTTTTTTTTTTTTATTGAACCAAAATCAATTAGAAATACAAACATACATTATAAACTCACTACATATAAATACAAAGCGAGAAAAAGAAAAAAACTCACTTTTTGCAAGCAAGAAGCGAGTTATGTTTGTTGTCCGCTTTTAACTCTTTAACCGAAAAATCATCTAATAATGTAAAGTTTCAAAATAAAAAACATTCTTCTCTATAACATAATCCCAAAAAATTAGAATTCCAAAGAAAAAATAACCGAACAGATGTGATCGAGAAAGGAGTATAGAGAAAGAAAGAAGCTGATCGAAACAAAAATCAGAAAGGAATTGATCGAAAAGAAAAAAATTAGAAGAACAAAGCAAGAGACACAAGATGGAGATGGAGAGAAAGATGAGAGATTATATAGGAAGAAAGATACGTAAGATTGGAGAGAGAGAGTGAGTGATATATGAGATATATTTTCTTATTAATTGAGGGTGCTTATGTCCATATGTTAATTGTTTTATTTTATTTATATTATTTTTTGGGACAAATTACCTATGTCTATATTCATCTAGCAACTAGGATCTCTACCTATATAAGTAATATTCTGACACCATTATAGTAGAGCAACTGTAATGGTAGGTATTAAAATGGAACATCTAATCCTCACTTGATAATTGAAATAATACTTTGGTACTTCTAAAAAGCTTATATGCTCCAATGCGTGGGCATCAAATTAATTATTTTATTTTTAAAAATGTATTAAATATGAATTAATAGATATACTCGGTCCTTATTCCATAGGAATTGTTAAAAAAAATATTTTTTCACGTTGAAATTGCGGTGACTATGTTTTAGGAATATTTGATATTTGTTTTTTTTTTTGGCGTGCATTTTTGCAGCAACTCTAATGGAGGCACTAAATGAAGTATCAAACTAAAAAACTACCATTTTGATGCTCTAAAATTAAAAAATCCTTCTCCAATAGAGGCATAAAGGGAGAATAT
>NW_012193139.1:0-11907 GCF_000504015.1 Erythranthe guttata
GAGCAGCATCTAGCCTGTACCGAACTAAGATTAGTTTGATCAGAAAGTTAAAAGGGGGAGTTTGAACACGTGAATTAAGTTCACAATGTGTTTTTAACTTTTCTTAACTTCTAAACTAAATCTTAGTTAGTGGGCTTAGTAGGGTTAAGTAGTGCTTAGTGGATTTAATTATGGGATTTATCTTAACTTCCTAACTAACCCACTAACCCATTATCTTGAGTGCTCTTGTGGTTGGTTTTCTTGCAGATCATGGGCTGAAGAGTGGAAGCTTGGCAAGTCTATAAATATCAAACTCAAGACTCAAGATTATTACAGATTTCGAGAAAACAAAATAGAGAGCTGAAGTTTTAATCTCGAGAATTTTAGAGTGTTTTCTAGGATCTGTTGTACGTACTATTTATAAGTACATTCTTTGAAATCTAGAATTTTTGATATCTTTCTTTTAGTATCTAGATTTGGTTGTAAGAGTGATCTTGAAAAAGATTCACTCATAAGGAAGAAGTTTTCGCACTCTTCTGTTTGTATTCTTGGAATACTGATTTTAATATATTTTCCGTCCTGTAAAGGGCAAGTTCACAAGTCTTTACTTGTGAACATTTTTAATTCTGAGTATTGTTCTTTTGTCTTTATATTTCCGCTGCTTGTTTGTTCAAGTGTCATAACACCTTCAACAACACCTCTGTATTAAACGAATTCGGGACCATAAATTCTTTCAGGCCCCACCAATTTGGCACCTCGCACTATTTTTACGTAAAAACTAAAAAGAAAGGGACCCTTCAACAAATCCAATTGATTAATCAAATCAATGATATTTATTAATAATATATACTAACTATATCTTGGTTTTATCTATCCTACACCCGGTGAAGGTTACACCGGGTGATTTTTCACCGTTGATCTACACACACCAATGTGGGTGTGTGTTTGTTTGTGTGTATATTAATGGTAAAGATCTACCCGGTGTATTTCACCCGGTGTAGGATCTCAAAAGCCCTATATCTTCGTTATTTTAAAAAAAATAAAAAAATTAATTTGAGACAATTGGAGATGGGCAAGAAAAAAACAACATAATTCCAGTTGGTGGGCATTTAGTATACCCTGTCCCTACACATCTCATCCAACCTAAATTTCAAACTCCAAACAACAGCCTGCAATCTATTTATTTAGGGTAAATAGCACTTTAACACCCTATACTTTAAGTTTTGTGCCATGCGCACATGATCCCTTTATACTTTTAATATAAACACATAACCCCCACGGCATTCGACTTGGTAAATAATCATGCTCATTAGGAAGATAATTTTTTTTAAAGTACAAGGGAGTTTATGTGCTTATATTAAAATACGAGGGGGGCATGTGCAGAAAACTCAAACCTCAGGGGGCAAGTGCTATTTACCTATTTATTTATTTCCTAATTATGTAAGATTGTCATGCAGAACAGCGACAAGAAAAACATAATCCAAGAATAAATGTCTTTGACGATAATACATTTATTTAGGCCGAAATATTTAAAATTAATAATAAACATAATCAACCACATTAAACATTAATTAATTGCACCGTATAAAGAGCACAATATAATTAAATGGCCATAATACAGAGGTTAGTGTTGAAGATCATAAAAAAAGCTCTCTCTCTCACACACACACACACACACACACACCTGGTCTCTCTATCTCTTTCTCTCTCTACACTAGTAGTTAAATTTAACTAGAGATGGAAATAAGTAGTAGTACTAGGGAGTTAGGATTATCCTTCAGTATATGTACTAGTAGCTAGATACATTTTATATTACAGGCATTTAAGAAACTCATGATTCACCTTTTTTGCAGTTACTCAATTCGCGCCGACTGAATGTAGTCTCTTGGCCGCTCGGATAAATTCCACAATCACTTGTAACTCGTCCACGCGCTATTGTACCAAAAAGGGGCAAATGCATTCGGTTATTTTTATTCTTTGAAATCTCAACTTTGTGCCTGTGATTTAATTACTTGTATAAATTGTGTGTGTGTGTGTGTGTGTGTGTGTTTGTGTGATTGTGTGTGAGAATATGTAGACACCTGTGATGAAAAATGTTGTTGGATGGCATGAACCAGCTGCTCCTTTGTAGGGTTAGGACTAATATGTGCCTGCAAGAATGTCATAATATGAATGGTAGGTTCTGTGTGTGTGTGTGTGTGTGTGTGTGTGTGTGAGAGAGAGAGAGAGAGAGAGAGAGAGAGAGAGAGAGAGAGAGAGAGAGAGAGAGAGAGTGGCACCCACGAGATGGAAGGTTCGCGTATATCTCCATAATGATCCAGTTCCAAGCTTCGCCAAATTAACTCTCTGACCAAAGTATAAATAACATAATCAGGTAGACAAACAGGAAGTCGCGAAATTCATTAGATAAAGTTTCATCAAATTCGAAAGTCAACATACAAAAATTGATGTTATTGAAAATTATTTTTATTTGGAAGGATATCAAATCAATGCCGACATATTTATAAAATTTTGTCAATACAATTTGCAAGATTTTCATTATCTTTGTTATTTTCACATACCCAATTGTGCAACGGCTTCGTTCAGTAATGTCAGTTCAAAGATGCAGTATTTTATTTTGCATAAACAAGCATCGATCAAGAATATCGACACAGAAGAAGTTAAATTATCTGTCAAATTGCCGTTTTAATTGGGCTTACCAATTTGGTTCCGTTACATTTGGACAGAACTTCTCTGCAATTACTGCGATTCACCGACTTTGTGGATGCAGATGGCGACCACGGTCTACTATACCGAACTCTAGGCTTGCTGATCTTACTGAAGTGAAAGGCGGAAGCTGATTAAAAGAGAAGAACAAAGTTAGTTTCGTAAAAGAAATTTTTAATTAAATAAAATATTGGATTAGGCCTTGATATAAACTTACAAAAGCGATGATCGTCCTTCTCGACAATATCAGAGCCACTGCTCGAATAATCAAATTCGTAATCATCGTCTTCTTCGTTCCCGGTAGGATGTTCTAACACACTCAAAGCATTTCTTTGGAGCTTCACCTCAACCCCGTTCTTCAGGACCTTTTCAATATGTCGAAGATATTTTAAAGTAACAATAAAAAACAAATTATACACACACACACACACACACACACACACACACACACACACACACACACACACACACACACATTAAAATAGGAAGTGATAAACGAAAACAAATCAAATAATTTATAACGCGAAGAAATTATATACCAGCCAATGCCAACCACCAAGCCCGACAGCCTTCTTGACAACACCCTGCAGACCCACCAAAACACTCTTTGTTCGGTTATTACCGGTCACGACAACCTTTGTATGCCTCGGAAGAACCGACAGCTCTTCATCGCCACTTTCGTCCCGAAAAGGCGATAATACCCTCGATGGGCAAGATTCTGTCTCCAGCATTCTCACTTTCAACCAATAGAAGCTATCCACACAAAAACGAATCCAGAAACGAATGTTGCTAATCGGAAAAAAGGCTGCTTTGTTTGTAATTTTTGAAGTTGAATTTCAAGATTCATCGGATCATCGTGATTGCTCCGGTAGGAAGAATCGCACTTTTTAGTAGCAATTGAAGAATCTTTAACCACATCCAAAATCTAAAATCTCCGAATCCTGTAGAGAAAAAAAATTAAACTATACTGTAAAAACAATAAGGAATACAATGCATTAGAGATAGAAATAGGGAAGATTTTTTGAGTTTGACATTTATACTTTATGGAAGTTATAAATGTAATGCATTAAGTTTTCTGTCATTAATAAATCAAATCATCAAATTAGCGGCCTTAAACATAATTAAATTCAAAAACAAAATCCTCTCTCTCTCTCTCTCTCTCTCTCTCTCTCTCTCTCTCTAACACACACACACATAATTGTATTGGCTTATATTCTTCCAGCAAATTGAGACAGAGGAAAATCACAAATTACGTTAATTAAAAAGGTAAAACAGATAATTAAAATATTTCAAATGAAATTTGAACTTTCGGAATTCAAAAAATTCCAGCAAATTAATGGCATGCAAAATTGCAAACTAACCCCCGAACACTGAATTTCAAAGTACCTGTTATTACGAAAAAAATGCTGTACGGATGACGAAAATCTCGAGCAGAGTTCTAGAGAGAGAAAGCATTCGGCATGAGTAAAACGAATTTGAAGATAACAAAATGGCAGGGATCTGAGAGAAATTAAAATACTAATATGCAGTGGAAGTTCAGAGGAGAGGAGGAGTATTGGATTCTAGAGAGAGAAAGAGAGAGAGAGAGAGAGAGCGTGGTGCGTGTTGTGTGTGAGAGAGAAAGTAGCATGAATTAAATGCATACTAACTGTCATTGGAATTGAAGAAAGAGAAAAAAAAACGACTTGTTACTGGCAAATTGCAGTGAGGGGGTGGCCCACACCGTACGGTTACTGCTGCGATTTTTGTCACCACTTTTTAACCGGTTGACCGGGTCACTCACTGCATGGCTCGGATTATTTTTTTTATAAGCCCGTTTGAAATTTTGGTTGGAGTCCGCTCATTTTTTTCCAAGGCAGCTGTACCGCAATTTCCCCTTTTCGAATTTCTTTTTTTCTTTTGTTGTATTTTTAAAATATAAATAATTCAAAAAGATGTTCACCTCCTCCACCGGCGCCACCACTTCCTCCGCCAGTCATCAAAGCCAACGCTTGTTTGACCTCCGTGCACCGCCGTTATTTTGGGGAGCAACGGAAGCCCCTCCAGCAATGTTTTTATTTAAGTATGTAAATTTCAAACATAAATTAAAATACATGGTATGCATCGAAACCCCGTGGTAAATGCATTAAAAAGGGACCATTTTATGAGTCTCTTCCTTTTGGCGTATGGCATCGCCACTCCCTTTGGCAGCATTTACTAATTCGGAACTTAATTTGAAGGGCAAATTACAGCCACTTCTCTAAGTAATGATCAAATTACGAAAATCCCCCTTTAATTGGGTAATTACAGATTTACAGTGACCCTCTTTAACTATGTATTATCTTCTTATGAAAAACTTCATCCAATGGTAAATTTAGGGATGTTAAATCAGTATAACCGAATCGAAATTTCGGTACGCTAACATTTCACACCGTTTAACGAACTGAATATATGATTTGGTTCGGTAAATAACCGAATTACATAATTTTTTATGTAAAAATACTTAAAAGAAGGAGGTGGCTGTAATTACCCAAACAATAGAGGTTTTTCCGTAATATGGTCATACCTCATGGGTGACCGTAATTTGCCCTAATTTGAAAACAATATTTCGACCCGAACGTTTTTTGGGATGCCGCTAATAACCAACGAATGGCAAGTGTTTTTCCTTGTGCTGATACTATTTCAATGGGAACTTGATGAGTCGATCCACCTACACGTCTTGTTTTTACTGCTATATTGGAAGTTACTCCACACATTGTTTGACGTATAACAGATTGTATATTTGCGCATGTTTTAGAAGCAATTATGATCGTCGCGCATCTGGTTCAAGCGCAATTGACGAAAAAACTACAAATTTCCTCCCTTTCATTGTATTATCCTCAAAATCCAATAATGCGAGTGAAAGGGAGTAAACATTGTGTATTGTATATTTGCGCATTGTCACGCTCTCCGCACGTAATAGAAATTCAAACTGCACACGGAAGGTGTAAAAAAACGATTATTTGAGAACCAATTTTGCGGCCGAATAAATTGAAGGACCAAATTCAAAAAAAAAAATATTTAATACAAGGACCAAAACTCTAATTATTACAAGGGAGAATTAAATGTGGGCCCGAGAAAGATTTTCCCATATCTGGCGGAATCTTAAAATCCCCAAACACCGCTCGCAGGGGACCAAGTTTGGATTCTTACTCTAATTTTACGTAAGAGAAAGAGACCCTCCAATTAATATTGATAATAATAATAAAGTATAGATAATGTTTCTTAAAACAAAATAAAAATCAAAAGTCCAATTTTGCTTGACACCAAAATATATCAACATCCCCGCCATTTTCTTGACAGCCTGTCTCTCAATAACTAACTTCATTTAATCCAATTATTTTGTATTCTAATAATTGTTTTTAAGTATTAAATATATTCATGGAAGAACAACAAATGGCCTCAAATTATGTATATTTTCTGGGTCCGTACTAATGTCTCATTTTAAATTAAAAGTCAGCGGCATTTAAATAAATAAATAAATTGTAGAAGTATATAAAAACACACAGTAATTTTGTTTTAAAAGGAAAATAGACAATTTACATTGAAACCCGGACAGTTGCCTTGTCCGGTCCTGCCGGTTGAATCGGTTTAACCGCAAACAATTACCTTGTACGGTCCAATTTGACCGAAACCGAAACCCGAAACCGGTTTGACCGGTTGAATTGTAATATTGAAATCCGAGTGAAAATTGGGGTTTTTCACAAATAAATAAAAATACTAAAATGATGTATTTTTATTGTCCAGTTGAAAAGAAAAAAAAATTGAAATTGGAAAACATGTTAATGTTTATTACAATTTATAGGGTAAATTACAATCACCCCTGAGGTATGATCAATTTACGAAAAAAACCCTTTTATTTGAATAATTACACCTGCCACTCAACTATGTTTTTTTCTTACACTTTCATCCTTATGGTGTCAAATTCAACATAATCATCTAGATTTCGTGGTATGTGCTATAGTTTGTACTCGTTTTGTGTAAAAATACAGTTTTCGATATACCACAATCTGATATATAATATACAAGCCAAAACACATATTATGATCATCCTGCTTCAAAATGTAGAGTTCGAGTGGAATAAAACAATTACAAAAGTGATAATATTTCATATAATCTCGAAGATTCCACTAAATTTGAAACCGCAATGTTAGACGTGTAAGAAGATTTTAGTTGAGGTAAGTGGTTGCAATTACCCAAATAGGAGGGATTTTCATAATTTAACCATATTTCAGGGGAGTGGTTGTCAATTAACATTATCATGAAATGAAATAAATTAGAAAATTATCATGTGATGAAATAAACACTAAAATTAATTGTTCGAGTTATCCAAAATGGAAATTGGAGAATTAGTAGTCCTCCCACCCCACCCAAAAAAAAACCGTTAAAATAGAATATCTGAAATGCCAAATGTCGTTTTTCAGTCTTATTGGTGTCGTTTAGACTTCAAATGTGAGATTCGCCCTTTTTCCATCTGAATTTGATAAAAGTCAAAGCACAAAACTTATAGTTCTTAGTTCTTCGAGTTGGATTTCTAATCCAACATGAATCAGCTAGGTTGGATATCGGGTGAGAAAGTTAAATGAATGAATCATACGAAAAACTCAAAACATCAAAGTTGTACTCGATGTTCATTCACTGATGCGTAACTCTTTCACTCGACATTCAATCTAGCCGATTCAAGTTGGACTAGAAAACCATCTCAAGAAACTACAAATTTTGCGTTTCGACTCTCGCCAAATTCAGACTGAAAAATGGTCAAAATCACATTTAAAGTCGAAGCAATACTATTAAAATTGAAACAACGCCATTCATCACATCCCCAAATCTCAAAACTCAACTTACATAAGAGAAAAAAAATATATCGTTAAATACAGGTAGGTCGCACATCAAAAGGTTATATGGAAAGCAGAGAGTATCCAAACAGAGTACAATAAGGTTTGCCGATTCTTGATCACCAAATTCATACAACATCTTACCTAGGTTAGTCGACATTTAACGTAACTCGTTTTAACGGTCACTATGTCTTCTGCTCGAACTATGATCATTTGACCTTCTGCCGGAACCCCCTCTCTGGTCCTTACGGTCAAAGTCCCTATCCCTATCGTATCTCCGCTGAGGCGAGTAACTACGAGATCTTCTCCTACTCCCACTATTTCCCGCGTAACTTCCTATAAAACAGGGATTAAACAAAAGATCTTTATTTAGTAGTGTTTGGTTAGTCCAATAACTTTTCTAACCTTTATTTTCTATTTATATTATATTTTCAGTAATGGTAAGTAAAACAAAATCTCGTGGTAAAGAGTTACCTCGTGTATCTTTCGGACCTTGATATGTTCCGGGAGTTGGTGTTCTTCCTCGACTCCTTTTAGCCTACATCATTAAGACTTGGAAAGTTAAATTAAGGTCTGAAAAATAAACCAATGTTGTATTTTTATTGTTCGGAAAGAGCACAAAATTAAAAGTCAACAGAAATAACAACGTATACATACAAAGTCTTTAATATCCTGAAGATAATAATTACTAATAGTAGAATATATAAATCAAAAGACTAATATAATATATCTGCATATAAAAGAAAAGGGATGCGATAAATGTCGTTTCAGGTTTAATAATACCGTTTCAACTTCAAACGTAATTTTGACAATTTTTTCGAGTCTGAATTTGGCAAAACTCAGAACAAGGAATTTGTCGTTCTTTGAGTTAACTTTCTAATCCAACTCGAATCACCAAGACTTGAAGCCGGGAGAGAAAGATATGCATGATACAACTTTGATGTTTTTAGTCATCTAAAATTCAAAATGCAACTCATTCACGCATAACTTTGAAACACACATTCAATCTAGTTGATTCAAGTTGGATTAGAAAGCTAACTCAAAGGACTACAGTTTCCATGCTTTGAATTTTGCCAAAAAATCAGACTAGAAAATGGTCAAATTCACGTTTGAAGCCGAAACAGTATTAATAAAATTGGAATGACATTTAACATTTCAAAAAAGAAAAAACTACGAGACAGCAAAAACCTGTTGAACAGTGATCAATCGGCCTTCGAGTACAGATCTGTTGAGGTGCTTAATGCAACGCTCCCCATCCTCATTTGTCTCCATAGTAACAAAACCAAATCCACGCGACTCTCTACTATGAGGATCTGTGACCAAATGACAGTCAACAACCTGAGAACAATTAAAAAAGTATTAATAAAAAATTATTCAAGACACTACCAAAAACCATAACAGTGCTTACGATGTTTTCCAGCAGTCCAAGTTTGAAATATAATACACATCACCAATCAACAGTAATATAAATAAGGGCAAATTACGGCCACCCCCTGAGGTAAGCCCAAATTACGAAAACCCCCTCATATTTGGATAATTACAACCACCCCATCAACTATGCATTGTCTTTTACCTACTGAAGGAGGGATTTTTTCGTAAGACAATACATAGTTGAGGGGGTGGTTGTAATAATCCGAACAAAAGGGTTTTTTTTTCGTAATTTGGATTTACCTAGGGGGTGGCTGTAATTTGTAATATAAATAATTCATAAGAGAAAGCGTTGGATTTCAGATATTTAATCAAATTAAGGCATGATACGGGTGTACCTTTCCTTCACGGCTGAAATACTTCTTAAGGTCACTTTCAGTAACCCTCGTAGATAGACCAGTCACATAAAGATTATTCCCGGGATTAGAAGCACCCTCAGAATCACGGCTCCTGAAATGATGTAACTTTTTGTAATCCAACTTATAGTACATGTTAATTTTGCTATATCATATTGAATAATTATCGTTTTTTCGTTAAGGAATATATTCATTTTGACATGATTTCCCCCCAAATTTTGTTTTTTCGTTAAGGAATATATTCATTTTGACATGATTTCCCCCCAAATTTTCAGTATACGCTTTTCTCCTTCAAGCTCGTCTAGTTATTTATACTCCAGCATTACTTAAAACTTTATTTGAAAGAAAATTCGACGAACTTGTAAATACGACACATACGAAAAAATGCATGTATAAGTATAGTATACTGTTCTTATATCTCCAATTATTTTTCCTAAATGTTTATAAAGAATGCAATCATAGAACATTTTACGTTTGCAAAGCAATTAATCGATGCCGTACGCATTTTGACTTTTAATTGAAATTTCACCCCCCTAGTATCCAGAAACCCGGTTTCGCCCCTGCTCTAACATGAGCTATTTGACACAAAGGAACTATACCTGGAACGACTTCTTCGTGACCTAGGTAACGAACTCGACCTACGACCTGTACGCGGTGGCGGAGGGGAGGAGCTACGCGGTGGTGGAGGGGAGGGGCTGGGAGGTGAAGATGACCTTGCAACATAAAAATCACCAAAAATGAACTATGTGTCAAGATATTACATATTCCAATTACACACACACACACACACACACACATAAATATATAAAACAGGGAAATTAGGAATTCACCTTCCATCCTTAGCCATCTGCATAATTTGAAGGGGAGAAAAAAAGATTAATAGAATAATTGTGAATGAGAAAATAAAAATTTGATTTACAAATTGAAAAAAAAAACCCTAATTTAATGTGCAATTCAGAAGGATTGGCACTATATCTATAAAATGCAACACACACACACACACACACAAACACAAAATTAACGAAGGATTGAAACAGATTCACATAGTTGCAGAAAAGCAAGCAAGCCCAAACAGCAACCGAAAAAAAAAATTAAAAAAATAATACAGGCAACGAAATTCTTATAATTTAGCGCATACAGAAGAACAGTAAATTGTGTTCAAACTGAACTAAAAAAAAAAAAAAAAAAACCGATGAATCTCATCACCAAGTAAGAAATAATATGCCCAAAATAAAAATTAGACGAGCTATTGCCAGCAAAATTCGAAATTCAGTAAGCATTTGCATTTAGAGCTGAAGCTGACCGTTGATTGGAAGAGAGAAATTCAAACAAAAATTGAAGAGAGAGAGAGAGAGAGAGATAGAGAGAGAAAGTCTGCAGAAAAAGCCCTAAACTAAAAGTTGCTAAATTTGACGACAGATAATGTAATTGCGTTCTTTGAATTTCCGTTTGATTTCCGCTTTTGCTCCCACCTTACGTTGTTTATATTTTTTCATATTTATTATTCGGTAAATATTTGAATTTCAATTAATATTATTTGACTATCTAAAATATTATTTGTCTTAAGATATAAGTCATCGGTGACAAACCGCTTAATTAAAATTTACTTCACATACTTTATTAAAATTCCTTCAAAAAATGCCAATCCACTTATAAATTTAAAACTAGTTCTTCACCCGTGCGTTGCACGGATGTCAGTTTTAAAATGAGAAAAATAATAATATGTAAACGACTATCTCTTTATAACAATAGCAATTCAAGTAAACAAAATGGAAGAAAATAAAAAAAAAACCATAAACTTTATCTCTTATTTCAGAATTTTAACATATGAGATTAAATTAAATATTCTAAAGAAGAAAACGTGAAGCGCGCAAACACGATATGAAGATTAAGTGAAATCATTTAAAATATATGGTATAACTCTAGTTCGAGGAATGCAACCTACTACACAATGTCAATATTTTGCAAAATAACTAAATTAACAACAAACATGGTAGGAGAGAAGTAACAAAATAGATATTCAAATAACCTGTAAGTTTATAACTAATGACGTTTAATTAGTGATGCAAATTGCTCAAACAACAATACAACTTATAAATATTGCAAAAGAGATAAGATGTATACGTCCTTATTGATACCAATGCTGATATCAATACCGATACCAATATGGATACCAATACTGATACCAATATTGATATTAATATTGATACTAATACTTATACTAATTAATATCAATACTAATACTGATACTAATCCATATCGATACACATACTAATACTAATACTAATACTAATAATAATACTAATACCAATACCAATACTGATACCAATACCAATACTAATACTAATACTAATATTAATACTAATACTAATACTAATATTAATCCTAATACTATTGCTATAACACTAATACTAATACTAACACTAATACTAATACTTATACTAATACTAATACTAATACTAATACTAATACTAATACTAATACTAATACTAATATTAACACTAATACTAATACTAATACGAATATCAATACTAATGCGAATACTAATACTAATACTAATACTAATATTAATACTGATACTAATA